>JAVTVY010019597.1:0-80881 GCA_036873755.1 Hanleya hanleyi | reverse complement strand
ATCATTTAAATGTAATTTGTTTGTGAAAGTAATAGTTTCATGCAGCCACTGTTTACAATCAAATTATAAAAAAATATGCCTATTTCACACTGTCCTACACCAGGCACTACACTATTTTCAGATTGACTTGTAAAATTGTATTGCCCTTTAGAACATAAAATGTCATTTTGAAGCTAAAAGATGTAAAAGAGCCCTATTTAACATTACAGTAACAAGTAAGCTTATAAAATTTGTCACAAATCAAAATTACATGTATCTTCCTATATCTACACTCTATAATATTTATAGACATGTATGGTGAGAAAATATATTATTTCTCTGTTTTCAGTGAAAGTGGCCCAAGTAAACCGTGCCGCCCCAAAACAACCCATGATGCAATGCATAACATTGGCTGCCCTTCTCAGATGTTTACATCAGAAAAGGTAGTGCCCAATGACATGCATGGAAGTTTGTTTTGGGGCGGCAAGGTTGACTTGGGCCGTGAAAGTTTACCTTTGTATGTTTTAGTTTTGTTCATTTACATGTGATTTGTTTAAATGAGAAGTTATAGTTTCAAGCAGCCACTGCTTATAATCAAATTATAAAATCATGCATAATGATATTCCTCTTCTTTTTGGGATGCTGGTCACATATCACATATTGACATGGTAATTGGTCAGGAAAAATAAAAATGTTGGATGATAGTTCACTGCTTCTTCGTTATTAAATACGTTATACATGTAACAGGAGTCGAAATAATGCCTGTCCGCCTGCCTGGGACAACCTAAAATTGGTGCGGGCAAGTGACTTTACAATTTCAATTGTCCAGGGACAACTAAGTTTTTCTCACTTTCCCACATACAAGGAGCATAAGGGGCAAGTTAAAACTGCTATGGGCAACATACTGAGTCACTTGCCCTTTCGACAAGTCAAAATTCTGAATTATTTTGACCCCTGTGTTAATATAGCAGGTTAAGTAATGCAGCAGCAACTGGAGTATGTCATTTTTAGCCAAAACTGATGCACCACTGTGTTAGATGTGGATCGTTGAGCCACCAGTGAATCATCATCTATGGATCATAGAGTCGAATGTGGCATGCTGTTAAGTCACGTATGGATCATTGATTCATCCAAGTGAAACTGCATTGGATCAATGATCCATATGTATTTGTCTGATGGCTCATTGATCCAGCTTTTGATACGCAGGTGTATCACTAGTGTCTCACTGATCCAGCAAGTGATACACAAATGTTTCAGTAGTGGATCACACGTTTGACCAGTTCCTATGGGAATGGATCACTGATCCATCAGCATTCCAAATATATTTCCGTTGAATGCTGTTGATCCAAACTTGGCATTTGAGTGGATCAGTTAAATATTTATCTCATGGCTCAACAGGTCAACAGTGATCCAAAAGTGCTTCCTCCATTCCAGCTGTCTGATCCACTGATGCAACAGATATGAGCCACAAGTTCTTCTTTGTCCTGTCGATTAGTTATGGATTATTGATCCAGTTTTGCACACGATTTGATCCGCAGTCAAGGTTGCTTGAGAAGTCAGATTAGCCATAGGTGAGCCATACCGGTACAAACGAGCCGATGACAAGCCACCTTATATATTGGATCTATATGGCTGCATTATTTTGCCGTCTCTAATTCCCTTTTTTTTTGTTGCACACATGGATCATTTTATTTGTAGTGTAGCTTTTATATTGTTTAGAGTAATTCAATTCAAGGTAAACCACGTATTGGAAAACACAATGTGGACGACGGCTTTACATTGAATGCATGTTCTGATGCTCGTATTTATACATACCCCTCAACATACATGTGCATGTGTTCCATTTCAATTTTGGCACGCATTTTGTATGCTCTATCCGAAAATTATAACATAGAAAAACATAGTGTGACTGTGGCCAACTCCACCCACTGAATCCCAGTCCAAAATAGTTCTATGTCATTCTCCTGAGTATATCTGAGGTACAAATGGACTTTTAAATTGTATCTCTACCTCATGTTGTTATCGAGTTATGGGATGTGCTGAATGTAGCATTTGATACTTGTAGTTGACGTACATGTACCTCGGAAGATTAAACTTTTCACATATTTAGCTCTTTAGAATATGGCGTGCATTGTATATCCATAGGAGATGATGTAAACTGTAGGGTGAATGAGTGAGGAGCAGGGTTTAACGTGGTTTTCAACCTTGTTTCAGTCATATCACGACGGTTGTAAACTGTATAAAAAATTACACATGTATACCACGAGGTTCTGCACTGATTATATATGGTCAATCCTGCATGCCGATGATACACTTACAGCATAGAAAAATAGCCCATTGGGCTTCGATACCCTTCGGATATCAGGTATTGTCTAGACCCAGCAATCATCCAATGTTTTATATCATCAGTGTATTTTTAGAACTAGATTAACAAAAATGTGATCTAGTAGGGTTGACTGTAGTTCAGCGATTGTCAAGTCCTGAGATTCTGGTAGAGCATGACCGAATTCTTAGCTCTAAATATATATTTTATATTGAAAATATAGATCAAGGTCAGTCATCTTCAAAGTTTTTCAAGTCAATTCTAATTTAATTGCATCGGGAACATGAATTTGGAGATCTTAGACTTAACGTATAGAATTTGACCTTTTAAAAATAGGTCAAGGTCAGTGATATTTTTCAATAAACTTCAGGTCCAGCCATAAGTGGTATAAATTTGGACAATGTAGATATAATCTTTCATGGAATATTGTACTAAATAGAATCTGACCGAGATAAAATAGGTCAAAGATAAAATAGATCAAGGTCAGTCATCTTCAGCACACCTTTGGAGCATCACCAGATGTACACATAGTATTAATTTGGAAAGCCTAGCTATATATTTCATTTTAGACCATAATAAACAATATATGGCCTTGAAAAAATAGGTCAAGGTCAGTCAGCTGGAATAGGCTTCTAGTCAATCACAAGTAATATGAATATGGAGACCCTAGCTTCAATCCTTCAAAAAATATAGCAAATATTAAAATTTGACCTTGATAAATAGGTCAAGGTCAGTCATCTTCAGTGCACCTCTGGACCTTCGCCAGATGTATACATAGTAATAATTTGGAAAGCCTTGATACGTTTCTTTTTGTTAGACCATAACAAACATTATTTGACTTTGAAAAAATAGGTCAAGGTCAGTCAACTGGGATAGGCTTCTAGTCAATTACCAGTTGCATAAGTAATATAAATTTGAAGACCCTAGGTTCAGTCCCTCAAAAAATATATCAAATACTATAATTTGACCTTGATAAATTAGGTCAAGGTCAGTCATCTTCAGTACACCTCTGGACCTTCGCCAGCTGTATACAGAGTATTAATTTGGAAAGCTTAGCTTTATTTCTTCATGCTATATCATAATAACAGTATATGACCTATAAAAAATAGGTCAAGGTCAGTCAACTGGGATAGGCTTCTAGTCAATCACGAGTTGCATATATAATAGGAATTTGGAGACCCTAGCTTTAATCCTTCAAAAGATATAGCAACTACTAGAATTTGATCGTGATAAAATAGGTCAAGGTCAGTCAATTTTAATAGGCTTCTGACTCTTCACCCGATACATATGTGGTATGAATTCACAATGCCTGGTAATAATTATTCTTGAGATATCGTGCTCACAAGAAAATGGACAGACAGACGGACGGACAGACGACGCTGACGACGACAATACCCTTCGAGCAAAATTTGCCGGAGGGGTAAAAACCAAATGTGGGCATGGGTATGGCTATCCACTTTTTCCCTGGATCCGATCCTAAATCACTCTGCTGATCAAATTACGGATTTAATGGTACATACTCTTGAAAAAAAATCCGAAGTTTTAACTGAATAACAATAAGACCGCTGCAATGTACCAGCTTTTGAAATTTAATTTAGAGCAATCGTGAGAAATTTGTATTTCCGTTGGGTTCAAAATGCCGCCATTCCGGTCGGTTGCGCATGAGTGAACCTGCATGTAAAAGCCCGCTCGTGGTAGGCAGTCTTGAGCGATGCTCTGCACTGCTCTGGTCCATTGATAGCCTCAAGCATAACACAATAACCTACATGTATAAACATGCGTGAGTTAGTATCTTGTCCTGTATTCTAAGGCATGCCCTATTTTGCGTTAGAAATGAAACGGGTCATGTCAACATTGGGCTGACCATAAATGCAACTTATTCATATATCTATTTATGTGAAGCAGGTGTTGTAAAATGGCCGAATAGTTATATTTAATTTAGGATGAAATCGCGTAACTGTGTTGTGCAATTCTCCACGTTTGTTGGGAGATTTTCTTAACTTCAATCAGCAAACACAATCTCTCAGAAGTTAACTGTCTTCGTGGCGGAAGGGTTAGAGGAAGGTGGTAGTTATCAAAAGCAAAATACCAATGAAAATATTGAAAAGTTTACCTTTTTCATATCCTTGTAGTGGATTGTCAAGACGGGAATATCTGGGTGTTCCTTGAAGAAGTTGTTCCAGGAGAGTATATGCTCAAACCAACATCCATAATTGACTTAGAGAAAGAAATAGGTATTATGATGCTGAATTAATTTACGTTAATAGAAATACGGATTTACACATTTCACAGCGGCGAACGTGAGTTAATCCTACCAGGATTGGCGCACATGTCAATGTGTCTGAAAAGTAACGTCTCCGTCGTTTTTCTTCAAAAGTTTAGCCTTCTTAGAAATAAAAGTTTCCAAAATGATTTTATTTCACATGATATAATTATTTCCAAATTTACTGAGCTTGTTTTCAGAGAAAGTAGTATAAATCAAATATTCAGAAATCTGACCGAAAAATCGACAAAAATATTCATGTTTAGTATATGACGACCTGTGACGTCACCCGTGCGGCCATCTTGATATTCTTAAACATTTTCTGATAGAGATCGACCTTAAAATGTATTGGCAGCATTTTCAGCAGCCTAGTCCAAAGAATAAGAAAAGTTTTCAAGTAAGAGACGGGGGCGAGGAAACGAAATGCGGTGGGGGAATGGCCAGTACATGCATCTAGTCCGTCATTCAATATTCAGTCATCGTTCATCAAAGAATTTCCGCGTCCATAATTCAAAGACCTAATTGATATAATAGCATAAGAATCAAATTAAAAGAACAAACCAAAGCATACATAAAACTAGGCTAGTTTCCTGCAAGAGGGAAGCGGTCAACACATTTCAATGATGAGAGCAAGACATGCCTGTATGTATTATGCTATAAGCATGCGATATGTATCACCAAATTTGAGAAACTTTCAGTGGTATAGCCTCATTTTATGAGTTTCTGCAATAACTTTTTGTGACGTTGATTACAATCGTCACATTTAACACAGGATCTACCAAATGCTACTAGGCGAGATATGTATACGTCACATGCACGTCACTCTGGTATATTACTGTCCACATAGGGATAGTTCACGATGTCGAAATTGCAATCATCCGACGCCCAATCTCAGGCCTACCCGGGCAGTCGTCAAATCACAGAGTTGGCGGAGATGGACATAAAACAACATCATCAGCAATTAATCACGTCTCGTGTTTGCTACAAATAGGCGCTATCTGAGAGGCGAGCAGTAATCTGATCATGATATTGTGTTTGGTCGCGTACTTAGATGTGTTCCTCATAAATGTAATAGGAGGGCTTGTACGGTTCGTTGTTTGATCGCACATCAGAGATGCAAAACGCTTCCAAAGATGATCTGAAAAGTGTGCCACTACAACCGGTTTACTTAGGGGATTTTATTGCAAAGAAATTACATTCGTCTTTCTTCACGTCATGTACCCCATGACAGTGCACGTAGTGGAATATTGAGGCCATCAGAACGGGCAACAGCAGGCAGGAGAACGAGGAGCAAGACCAGGAGTAAGCAAAGAAGTTGTTAAAACCAGTTCGGGAATCATGGTGCAATTGTAAAAGCGTATTCGACCAATCACAATTTGTATCCAGCCGCCATGTTTAATCACGTGATTATAATTTGTAAAGAACCGTCCGTAATATTTGATCACATGAAACTTCAACCTAATGGGCGAATGATTTAGCATAACCACATTCATAACAACCGCTATACCAGAGCAGATGTATACTTTATAGTCTTACATTTACCTGGATGCTATTGGGAGGATGAACATTAGGAGAGTTTACTCGATTTTGTATTTTTATGACCACAACGCACATATACAAAATATATTGTATTCTTCGAGAAGCAGTCGAACGGATCACCTCTCCGATCCATATCCGTGGCTTTACCAAGAGGTGGGTGGAGCAGTCCACATCTAATTTTGTGCCGATAAACAGACATGGGTTGTTATCTTCGGACATAAAATTATAATATCCCAATCCTTGTGTAAATACATATTTTTTAAATGGGCATCATCGTGACATGATTTCAGGAGACAAGTGAGCTACAGAGTTGAAAACAAAATTCGTGCAACCCTCCTTCAGCCTCTCGTAACTATTTTGGAAAAACAAAATCTGTAAAATGCACGAAAAAAATGTTTCCAATTTGGTCCCAATCCAGAGAAAACAATGATTTCTTGGTCTAATTATTAAAGTTCAACGGGTATTTAAAATGGCTAGAAATAGAGCGCCGACCTTCTAGCTGTTTGGACAATTTTACCGCCATAAAGGGGTCATCATTTGACGTCCCCTCACCAAAGTAACGGATTTATGCCGTGAAATATTCAATTCCGGGTCCGGTTATCTCTGTAATAACCCGTTGTCGCGACCAACCAGCAATTCGTATACACCCGTTAGAAGAAATAGTGATGTTCATGTGGTAAAATTTAATTCAATTTTTCATTTAGTAAAAGGGGAAGAAGAATAATTGTGTTGTTATGAAGGGGGCTACTTTGTGCGAAACCGTTGTTATGTTGACTGCACCTGGAGATAAGATTGCGTTTGTGATGTTGATCAAATGGACCAAAGTATATGTTGACCAGGTTAAAGCTTCAGGACATTAGATCGACCTTGAATTCCCATAATACATCTCAGGACCATCGGTAACGATGATTCCACTAATAATCTATATGTAAAAGAGATTAAACTGACAACGATAACATCGGTATCACCAAACCAATCAGTTGTAGAGCAAAACTTGATAGACAGCGTCAAAAAGTGTACATTCAAAAAACACCGTCATTTGTAAAATGAAGGCGGAATACTCGGCCTCCAAGAGTGCGGAAAACATTTGGCATTTCCTTATCATGAAATGAGATAATAGATTAGGGTCAGCGGCGGCATACATGTATGTAACATTCAAATTTGATGTGTTAGCATGACGGCACTGGGATGGAGATATTATATATAAGCTACATGTAAGTAATTATGATATAACGCATTGCTATCTATATTTTCTTTGAAATATGCTACTCCTACTATGGCTTATGCATGCACGATATGCTCTAAGACACTCTCCCGTTTGGACGTTTTACGCATATGAAATCAATACAATGCCAGTCAATCATTCCAGTCGAGACTCTACCAAATTCCGATTCACCGATCCATCTATTGTTGACTTCACAGAGAGATGCATACAATCCCTCGGGGATGCGGCCTAAACTAAACAAAGATTAAACAACCCATATACCAACCATTGATGTTAAATCCATACCGATGAAAGTTGTGGGTCCTACCGGGTGTGGGAAAAGTGTATAGATAGATGATTTAATGATAACTCAAAGAATACATTGAACCCGCAATATAATAAAAAGTTTCCTCCTGTTATATTCATCCTACCAATACCATCCGAGTAAATGCACAGCTATAAATTATTCATCTGCACTTTCGGACAATTTGATTGATGTGTTCATTGAACTGAAATGAAGTAGTAGCGAAAGCGGGAATTTTGGGGTGCGTGGGGTGTATTTGTGAGATTGAGGGACCATCCTTGTCCGAATGCGTGGTGTGAGGTGTCAAAAGTGTAGCCCTCGTGGTGTAGACCACCATTTGAGGGATATCCATGTCATCTATGACTTCATTGGTGACGTCATCAGTAGGAGTAGTATCGAAAGTGGGTGTTTTGGGGAAGAGAGGGACCATTCTTGGACCGAATGCGTCGTGCGAGGTGCCTTCTTGTAGCCCTCGTGGTATAGGCCACGACTTGAAAGATGTCTCTGTCATATGTGACGTTATCGGTGACGTCATCAGTAGGAGTAGCAGCGAAAGCGGGCATTTTACGGAGTGTGAGGGAGGCGTTTGGAGTACAGAGGGACCTTCGGTGGTCCAAATGGACCGTGTGAGATGTCATGTTGAAGCTCTCGTACCACGACTTGAGGGATGTCCACGTCATCTGTGACGTCACTGGTGACGTCATCAGTACGAGTGGTAGCGACAGCGGTCATTTTGGGGGTGTGAAGGAAGGTGTTTGGGGTTGAGATGGACCATCCGTCCTCCTGATGCACCGTGTGGGGTGTCCTCTTGTAGCTCTCTACATGTACACGACGAATGGCATGGTGTTTGTTGGTAGACGCATCGTGCTACGCATGCGCAGTTGGGCAGTAGTAACGAAAGATGTCATTTTGGGCGTGGGAAATGACATGTTTGGGCAATCAAGGGACCCATCTTTGTGAACATTGTGCTTAGTTAGCCATCTCTCTTTCGGGAAACATGGAGGCTCTGAAGAGTCGTTCTTTTCTGTTGCTGTAAGACAGACTGTCATTGCCACAGCGCCAGGGTCAATAGGGCAAAGACCATTGTGAAGCTGGTTCCGGCGTGAGCGCTGCATAGCCCTGGCATCAAGGATGGCTGTCAAAGCCCAGTAGTGGTGGGTGATAGCACATCCATTCACGGAGTCGACTCTGTCGACGATCGCTTCTGTGAACTCTTCCAGGATCTGTCGTCGCCCCTCGTTTTCGTTTGCATCTGCAAACATACACCGAACCACTGCCCGGTAACCCGTGAGTGAATTAACCACGGTCGCATGCTGTAGAATGCGAGTCGCATAGGGATGGGTCTCCGTCATGGCTCTGCAACAGTAGGAATGGGGGTGTAGAGTTCAGAGAGACGTGTTTTATAGACGATGTCACAGGTGCAGGCCGGGAGTTGTGGGAAAAGGGTACTTGGGCGGATGTTTTAGGGTCGAGATGAGCCATTGCGTCATGCTGTGCATACAAAGCCGGGTAGTAGTAGAGAAAGAGGAAATTTGGGGGTACGTTGAGACGTGCTTGGGCAATGTCATCGAAATATGGCGTGCAGTGTGTCATACTGAAGCCCTCATCAATAAAAAACAAGTTCATTAATGTTCATATAGTTTATTATCCCCAAAGTTACATCATACCCAAACTGGGGAGCCGTTCGTGATATGTTTATTACGGTGTTTATTCAGAGCGAAACAAATTGAAATACCAAACCTCATGTTAGGTAGCAGTGTTTACAGAGTTGAATTGAGCGATCAGCATATAGACTATATTTGGCATATAATAGTATCTATCAGTGCATGGATGTATACATTCATCTGATGGGGTGGTCGGTCATTTTAGTCACGAAAAACGTGGCATTGGTCTCCACAACCCATTGGGTGTTGGGGCGTTGTTGATGGGCCCATTCCAAGACATCCAATTGGTCCACTTGGTCCAGCACGGGCTCTAGAGATGCCCGATCCGTGATGGTAAACAGTTGGTCAAATACCCGGATGTTACTGTTCGGGTAAAACTATTGGACTTGGTCTGTCTCCTTATGCTGCAGCACATAACCAAACGCCAGATTCAACTTGAAGGCCGTAGTTTGGTCGTTGAAGATGGCTTCCACGTACTTGAAGAGCTGAGACAGGTCCTCTAACCGGAAATTGTAGATATCTAGTAGCGGGTGATGACGGTGGAATCATCGTCGGATCATGAACCAATGGTCCCTGTAGATTTCACTAAATGGATGGGCGTCCAGTAAGAGATCGCTAGGGGCATCCAATGGATCTTCCTGGAACTGTTCGATGCCGTCAGGCCTATGACTCGGAACCCTATCGCCGGGGTCCGGCTGAATATCCAGGCCCTCCTCGACAGTGGGTATAGGCGGACTGTCTAAGTTCGCTTCACCAGTGACATTGGTCTCCCTGTGCTCGTCTTCAGTGGGACAGATCTTCCGGGGCTCCTCTTCAGTGGGAAGTTGATGTCGTGATGATGGGCCATGAATCGAGCGTTGGTGCGTTCTTAACTGACTGGGTCGTTTGAAGAATTGACCACAATCGTTACATTGTTCCATCACGCCCTCGTGGAGTAAGCGCTCGTGGCGCAGTAAAGCATCCTCCCGATTAAATGACCGTGTGCACGTTATACAAGTATACCGTGCGCCGTTGTGGGCGGAGGTCTCGTGCCGACGTAAAGTATTTTGACGAGTAAATGTCTTCAGGCAGGTCGAACAGATGATGAACATTCCCACCTGCCGCCACTTTTATAATCCCTCACCCTACAGAACTCTCCTACGTTGTTCTCTCCACCAAATAGCGCATCGCCGTCCTGTATAGCCTTACCCGAGTGCGCGCTGGAGAGAAGTGTCCATTATACATTATACATTAGCACATAGGGAAGGCCATATGAATCATCCTTGGTCTAAATGAGTCGTGTGGGGTGTCCTTTTGGAGCGTTCGTGGGGGCGAGGCCGAGTGGTGTGATTTGTAGTGTAATTCATGCCACTCTGCGCATGTGCAGTCGTGGATGAAGTGCTCGTGGGGTAGAGTCCAACTGGATTGGTTGTTATTGGAAGTCACGTCGTGCAGCGCATGCGTTGTCGAGTAGTAGTAGAGAAAGTGTAGTTTCGGAGGTGCGCATGCGCGAGTAGTTGAGAAAGATGCCATGGTCGGTCTGGCTACCTGATGGTGTTACCTCACCTGTAGGGTACCAACTACAAGAAAAGTGTGTGTAAGTGTGCGTGGGTGAGGGTGTGTGTGTGTGTGTGTGTGTGTGTAGGTGGGAGGGTGTATATGTGTGTGTGTTTGTTTATGTGTGAGTCTGACGGGGCATCATGTCGAGCTCGTGTACGTTCTCGCAGAAAAGTTTCTCTCATCGCGACGATATGCTCAAACACATTCAACGAGAAATCAATCAAGAGACATCAACAACAACAAGCATATTGCGTATTACACATTTTATTATCCGCTTCATCACAACACAGGTATGTTTACAATTCTTGTACGCTCTTGCACGTATATCAGACACATTGTTGGCTATTCTTGTCCAATGCTTTTACATTTGCCTCTATGTGTGTCAGAGTAAATATTGTTATACCAAACACCATGTTCTTTAAATTCTAAACATCGTAATATTCGGTACAGGTTTTCACAGAGCAGACTTTTATCCATCAACATATAGACCAATTGCAGCATGTTATGGTATCTATCAGTGCATGGGTGACGACATACAGCTCATGAATGTTTAGCCACGAAAAATGTGACATTGGTCACTGTCTCCACCTGCCATACTTCGTTGGGGCGTTGTTGATAAGCAAGCCCATTCTAAGGGATCCACGGTCTCCAGTTGCTCCAGCATCGTCTCCAATGAACTTCGATTGGTGATGGTGAAGGGCTGGTGGTACAGGCGGTTGTTAGTGCTGGAATCGAAATAGGGGAGTTTCTCTGTCTCTCAATGGCGTAAAATGTAACCAAAGGCGTAATTTAACTTGAAGGCCGTGGTTTGGTCGTTAAAGATAGCTTTCGCGTAGTTGGAGAGCTGACCCAGATCGATCAGTCGGAAATTGTAGATGTCTAGCAGCGGGCGATGACGATAGAAAAGTCGTTGGATCATGGACCAGCGGTGCAGGTGGATGTCACTTACTGCACTGGTATAAGGTAAAAGGTCGCTGGGGAAATCCACTGGATCTTCCTGGAACTGTTCGATGTCATCGGGCCTATGACTCGGAACCGTATCGCTAGCTTCCGACTGGATATTCCGGCCCTCTTCGACAGCGAGTGTAGACGAGCAGGTCGTTGTCGGATCAGCAGTGGAATTCGTTTCCCTGGGCTCGTCTTCAATGGGGGCGATCTTCCTGAGCTCGTCTCCAGTGGGAATTTGTGCTCCAAACCGTGGAGACGGCGCATGAATCAAACGTTCGTGCTTTCTTAACTGAAGAGTTGACCACAATCGTTTGAAGAGTTGATCACAATCGATATATTGTTCTGTCGCGCCCTTGTGGAGTGAACGTTCGTGGCGTCGTAAAGCATCCTTCCGATTAAATGATCGCGAGCAGGTTAAACAAGTGTACCGTGTACCGGTGTGGATGGAGGCCTCGTGGCGTCGCAAATCTCCTGGACGAGTAAACTGCTTCAGGCATGTTGTACAAGCGAACATGGCGGCTGCGGATCAGGGAATGATGAAAACTTCAGTACACCGTCACGTTTATAAACTCTCATCACCAAAGAACTCTCCTACGTTGCTCTCTCCACTAATCACCGCATCGCAGTCCTGTCCTGTCCTCACTTGAGTCATGTGTATCGCAGTGCATCAGCGATAGGGGCGAGCATATGACCCAAAAACCACCAGCGGGCATCCTTAAGTGTATTTTTCAACAACCTGATTTGGGAAATGCCACAATGATGACGTCGCCTTCTCTTGCAGGCAGATTTGGCAAATTCGATAACATCGCATCGGTGATTTCTCGAAAAGGAGGGTAGCGTTTGTTCCGGAATTGGAAGTATCGTATCGTGTTCTCTTTGACATCGGTCACCCTTATGTCTGGCATTATTGTACTGGAAATGATTAAATCCACTGTCTGCGGGAAAACAATACAAAGATGAAAAGATTCTGGTGCGACGTACAGATTTGCATCATGAAAAATGCAAAAAAGCACTGATCATTACCGATATATTCAATGAGTACCAGTACCGTAATGAAATTTTCACTATTATTTGAAACAGACTTTACATCCAGAATAACATTCCCTTTTCTGTATTTTTACACTACCAAGGATGCAGTTTTGTAGATCCAAATATCGTATCGACTGATAAAATGATCCTATTTGATATAAACGTATATCACGATGTAGATCCACTGGAAAGAAAATCAATGTACGCATATTAATATATGTAAAGGTAAAATAATACCCTACTTCATTGCGAGCCTGACCTCAGCTTAATAACATGTCTCATACGTGTCGAGCCTCTGTTGTATACAAAGTTCTTTTACATTTTCCAGTTATGCTCCAGCAGACAGGTGAGCGTTAATTACGTATATGTCCTATATTTTCAGTCGTGTGCAAATAAGTTAAATATAACAAAAACGAGTATTTTACTCCAGATCGTGCAGCCTCATAAGCAGGTTTTTCAGTTCCTTTCAACGTTGAAGTAGATGATGATTAGCACGGATCAAATCTTTGGCCTGTTGAAGCGGAACTCCGTCCGGTTCGACGGTAGCTCTGGGTGGGAAGAGGGATGGCCGGAGGGTTCGATCTGTCCGCATAATTTGATATTAAAATAAATCATATCATACTTCCCATACCAATCGTATTTGGTTTCCCCTACTAAAAGTAATCTATTCACATGCACGACTTCTGCTTGTTTATGTGTGATTTGCATCAAATGGGCGCACGGGGGCCTGGAATATGAGCTTCATACAGTAGAAAAGGACAGTCTACACCAGTTTCATAAACCTAGAAAGCCAGTTTAGTTCCTTAGATCCTTTGAAGTTTTATTCATCCTACTGGTCAGTGTGGCTTCAGCCAAACAGACCAAAACTTGATGCCTACGAAGAAGGTGGTGGTGGACGAAGTAGAAGTTAAAGCGGCTATTCATACATATTGACCTTTGTGACGTGATCTTTGATACTGCACATGCGCACAATATCGGCTAAATAGCGCGCTTGTCAAAGGTCACTCCGGGCCACGTGACCGAATGCGGAAGTGAGGTCACAGAGGTCATATGCAAATTATTGAGGTCGATAACTGTGAATAACCTCTTTTGCTTGGACCAGTTCACGAAATCTGGTGATCAATACGAGGGGTCAGCGAGAGCGTATAGGTTCATACCACGTCATTCTCCGTGAATCAGAGTGAGGTTAGTGACGTCAAAAACATCAAAGGTTCCAGGCTTCCGCCCTACGGTAATGTGGGGTGAGAAAATAGGGTTGCGTATCCCTGTACGGAGAACCAATGGGGATAGAGACATGGGGGTTTCACCAAATGAGTCGCCGCGATCCAGGTTTCCCTCCTAGGGAAATGTTGGATGAGAAAATAGAGCTGACCAAGCACAACTGGAAGTGGACCCCTGTACGGAGAACCAGTGAGTCAACAGACATAGGGATTTCAGCGAATGAGTCGCCTGGATCCAGGCTTCTGCCCCAGGGTAATGTGGGGCGAGGGCATAGCGCTGCGCATGCACAACCGGAAGTGAAACCCAGTAGAGAAGAAAAATGGGGCTAGAGACATGGGGATTTCACCAAATGAGTTTTCCAGACCCAGGCTTCAGCCTTAGGGTAACGTGAGGTGAGGGCATAGGGCTGCGCAAACGACGACGGGAGTCAGCTACGGTGTGGGTAATTCATCACGCATCATTTCGTCGACCATGTCGCCAGTCCTACGAGCTCTCCTTCCTCTTACACCCGAGGTGGGGTTACACGTTTATGAGGATAAAGTCACCATCGTGGAAGACCGGGATGTCTTACATCAAAAACGGGATGCTTACATCAAAAACGATTACGCTGCACCGTGATGGCTGGACCAAGTTTAAACGGTTGTTGAGCGATGAGCTCGACGGTGACCTCATTCACATGGAAAATGCCATCTACGTACACCTTGGGCCATTCTTCGGCCGCGTAGTGTGTTACTAGGACTCCACTAGAAGTGTCACCTTAGACGGCCTTCGGGAAAGTGTTAGCTACAGTGGGTCACCGGATGATAGGTCTGCCATCCAGTGGACCTCGTCTCGTACTATTGAGGACGCGCTGGCGGAGCCCAATGAACAAATTATCAATCGCGTCAAGGAGGACGACGAGAGGGACTATCTCGTTCTCACCTTCGTGACCTACAAAGATGTCATGGCGAAACTCAACACCCGTATTCCACCGTGTGGCATTTGCATCCATACAACGGAGGCCGGTACGGCGTCAGTACCCAATGAAAGCATCCAGAAAGGGACTTTGACCCCCGGCGCCAGATATTCACGGATAATATGGGGTGTACTTTCCATATTGCTGTCCCATGATGCAAGATGTTGAAGGCTATTAAGTAGAGCCGATTTTTAGGCCTGTACTTACTTATCCTAAACCATGCCGCGTGGGCGATCCAGATCACCGCTCGCCAGGAATCCGGTCCCCACTGTGGAGGAGGGCAACTTTACCAGAGATCCTGACGAACGACCCACGGATGTTTTAACAATACAGCAGGCTGTGAGTGCGATGTATCTAACGCCATTGGCCTACCATCCTGACCCTGTTTTCACCGTCATCGTCCTATATTAGAACTGTACAATTTCCGGTTAATTAGCCTACCCCATTACGCCTATACCATTTTTGAGGACCAAGCCACGGCCTTCAAGTTTAATCTTGCCTTCGTCTATTTGTTGTGGCATAAGGAGACGGACCAGTTCCGATACCAAACCTTCTTTATTACGGATCGTACGTCCCTGTACACGGCCCAACCGGAGATATTGGATGTCTTGGAATGGGCCCAACAACAACGCTCCAACTCTAAATGGAATGCGGAGAAGAACGTTACTTTTTACAAGACTAAAATGATCGACCACCCGATTTTTTTATCTGATTAAAATGTCGGAGAGCTATGTCGAAAAAAACGACCTTTCACGGACTTTTCCTCTCTATAAATACGAGATAGAGTCACATTTTGTGTCATTCACGTACTGACCATGACAGAGCATATACGTACGTTTCTCAGTTTAACCCCCGAGGTCTTCCTGTACATCTATGCGGATACGGTCGATATCATGGTAGAGGGATGCATATGTGATGCGGACCCTACACAACCGCGCCCGGCTCACATTCGCCTGTCCCGGGTGGGTTGGACCAAATTCGAACGGGTGTTGCCCGGTGAATTGAACGACCCCCTCATCTACTTGTGTCACCATGTGCATTTACCCTGCTCTATGGCCCGCGTTGGTAGATTCCGTGGTGGATGTGGATCAGGTGCTTACAGAGGAAGAGTGGTCATCAGACGGGTTGGACTGGCCACATACCATGGACGATGTGTTGAAGCCGAAGAAAGGAATCAGAAAGAAAGCCCGACCTCGGCCCAAGATATACCCGCTATAAATAAACGATAGAGTTCGGGTGTTTCATCATTTGTCACCATGAAGAGCTGAGAGAAGGTGTTGGACACGTTTGATTACACTCCCGACATTCCAGCTGTCTATAGCACATTATGAGCCCTCTGTCGAGCCGCTAAACCCCAGGGGATACCAAGATTGATTAAGAAAACAAGACATGTATACCTTACATCGAGCTGCCCGCCGCCATTTCCTACAGAACCAGGCCATCTGAGAGGCATAGATGCTCAATGGCAAGCGGATTTGGTCGATATGAGCGCCTTCTCCAAACACAACGATGGGAATTGGTATATCTTGACATGCATTGATATCCTGTCGAAGTGTGCGTGGGTTGTACCCATCTGGACGGACAAGGAAGAGAATGCCGTAGCTGCGTTTAAGGGTACCTTCAAGACGGGTCGCAAACCCGTGTAGTTGTAAATCGACGAAGGCACGGAATTGCTCAACTGACCGTCCCAACAGTTTCTGAAAGCCTTCTTCCAAACATACATGTACAACGAGACCAAGGTGTCCGTTGTGGAAAGATTCAACAGGACGTTCAAAGGTCGCATGTACGAATATTTCACCTATAAGAATACCAAGCGGTACATGTCCTTCGAAAACTTGCGTCCGGTTACAATCGATCCTATCACCGGAGTATTCAGAAACCGCCCATCCCCGTTACCAAGCGCAATGAAGCATATGTCCGGCGTATCTTGTACCCCATGCAACCACAACCACGACGGAAGGAGGTGTTCAAGATCGGGGATCCTGTACGGATCAATAAAGTGAAGGGCAGGTTCTATAAGAGTTGCCTTCCAAACTGGAGCGAAGAATACTTTGTGATTAAACGTCGCGTTCCCCGACGACCGCGGGTTTTAAGAGCAAGAATTACAGCCCCTGGTGAAAACCGCGCAAGACTACTACACTGTGGAATGCATCTTGAAAACCGAGCGACGCCGATGCAAGACGGTGTGTCTCATGAAATGGCAAGACTGGCCCATTTCCTTCAATTCCTGGAGCCCGGACAACCAGATGAAACGGCTATAAAGCCAGGAACCAAAGTCGTCAGCATTCGTTCTGCGCTCGACCATGAACACAGTGCTATGGACAAAGAGCAGCTCCCTCTGAACACATCGTATCCAAAAACGTGCAAAGCAAAAGTGGGCTTGGTGGTGACATTGCTGACCCTGCTGGCTATTATATATGAGGTGTAATTTACGGCGTGGCGTACCTCGGCTCTCTACTTATTCCACTTAGGACACAACCACTAGCCGTGAGTGCCAGTCAGACGAATCTACAGACCTCCTTCACACTAGCGCCAGCCAACCCCCATCTGGCCCAAGCCACCACCACATCGAGTATACAGTCCATGTCAACATCGAGTTTCACACCAAGTATTGCAGCGACAGTTACGCCGGAAACGCGACCGTAAATCTTTCTCTTATTATGTAAGTCTGATTTATCAGCTATATAGTGAGAATTTAACGTATTTTAGCATAATCCGCATAAAACGAAGTCCAAAATAATAGTGGACTGTCTCGACTTTCCCTCAAAATATAGGATAGAGAAAACAAACCACTGCAAATAGTATTGAAAGATTGTGTATTTTCATGAAAATAGTCATTGCCAACTAGCTAATTGTTCACATTTTATCCATCTCACAAGCCGAATATTGAAGGAATGTTCTGAAAATGAACCATATTGTTCGGAATGGTTGTCCATGCTCATACGTTGACTAGAGCAGACAGCGTTCTGAGGAAATTTCCTCAAAATCGCAATCTATCTTCCATGTCCACCGGCTGAGTAAGATCGCTCGGAAGGATGATATGTAGCTATGGCCTGGACGTTTTGAGGAAATTTCCTCAAAATAGCAATCTATCTTTCATGTCTACCGGCTGAGTATATCGTTTGGAATCATTCTCCATGAAGACATGTGTTGAGAAAATGATAATTTTGTAGCTAATGACAGGGCCTCCAAAACTTAAAATAATCATATGATAAATATGAGGAAATTTCCTCAAGAGGAAAATATATTGTTTGGAATAGCTGTCTATGCTCATACGCTGAGCATAGGGTATTCTGAGGAAATTTCCTCAAAATCAAAATCTACTTTTCCTAATAGGGTTCAGTGTTTATGCTTAGTAACGCCGATAACGCATTGGGGAAATTTGATCCACTGGTCGGAATGACTGTCCATATTTAACAAGGAAAAGTTGCTTGTTAGAATGTTTGTCCATGTTCATAGACTGAATAAGTTTGAGAGGGTCAATTTTAAACTTACCATTCGGAAAGATGTTATTTACGTTAACTGTGACAAATTAAATTGTGGGGAGATATCCTCAATTGAAATTATCTTTCCGAATGAGTGTCCCTGCATGTTCACGAGCTAAGTGAAGTAGATAACGTTTCGGGCAGTTTTGAAGAAATTTCCTCAAAATGGCAATGCATCGTTCAAAATGATTGTCACGAAACATATGTTAACTCCGGCTGTCATTCCCTGAAATTGGAAATCTACCATTCGGAATAGTACTTCATTTCCTAACACTAACTAAATAGAGCGAAACAGATTTTGAGGAAATTTCCTCAAAATTGAAAATCAATCGTTCGGCATAATTATCTAAGTAGAGCAGACAGCTTTTTGAGGAAATTTCCTCAAAATGAAAATTACCACAAGGGATGAGCTATACGGCACGTAGGATGATTGAAAAAATTTCCTCAAAATTAAAATGTGTCGTTCAGAATGTTTTTCCACGAACATCTGATAACTCTGGCAAACATTTCTTCAAGTTGGAAATCTACATTTCGGAATTGATGAGTTAGCCTTCTTAGGCTGACAAAGCTTACTGTAAGGAAGAGAACGTTCAGAGAGTTTAGGGGGATTATAGATAAAAAAGAAGGTCCAATGACAGTCATGCGAAGACAAAGCAAATCACAGTGATCCGTGGCCAAAAATATTATTTATAGTAAAAATGTTCAATTATGATGTTACTGTGGATTAAATTGTACCCAGGTAGTTTTATTCATAGCCATCATGGTGCTGGAATGATTAACCGAATCCATTCATTCATGAAATGTGTTCATCCATCCCCTTAACTATGTCTCGCCCCACCCCAATTGTAATATATTCCAAGAGCCTAACTTATGATACACTTATTGGATGCATATCTCAATCCAGGGATACGGAACCCACCCTCAATCGTTTACCCCTATCTGGCCTGGGTTTTTGGAGCCTGTTCGTGGCCTTGGGGGAGGGGAGCGAAATACCCCCCGCCCCCTATTTGTTTGTCTTACCCCTTGAGCTATGGGGCTGAAACTTACCACACCCTAGCCTTGCGTCAAGCTCTATGACAAAATGATGACGTCACATTGAGATTTTCAAAAACCGCACTTTTGCTCGGCAGACAAATCCATCAACCAAGCGTAAAACTGCTTACCTTACATACTTGGGAAGGAACGAGTTATGCTTACAACCGCGATCATCTCAACAGGTACTCTTCTTTTCTCTCGTACCTGTCTCGTTTTCTCCTTGACTCAATTTCAACTTTCGAAAGTTGGTTGGACGCTCATGCGTCAACTAACCTGGAGATAGCGATAGTGACATCATCACATCACGGCTTTTATCCAAACAGGTCTCTACAATTGCAAACGATCGGTAGTCATCGTTTCATTATTACAGGTAGAGCTTGTTTGTACTTGTAGAGAACTGTTTTGATAAACACCGTGATGTGATGGTGTCACTATCGCTATCTTCCGGTTGGCTGACGCATGCGCGTCAACCAACTTTCGTTCCTTCTCAAGTATTTAAGGTAAGCGGTTTTACATTTGGTTGATGGATTTGTCTGCCGAGCAAGAATGTGCGCTTCATTTTCTGGTCAAACGTGTCCTCCTAAATGATAAGGCGCTAGGTCTCTCCTCCTTCAGCGGGGAGAGAACTACTAGATCTGCCCCAGGGACTGATCACACCCTATCTATCTTCTAAACTAGCCCCCCACCCACTGCCCCCTCCCCCTAATATATCATTTTACAATAGCTTCAACTCATTCACTCGTTCTTTTGAACTTATGTTTACTGTGATATACTCTAGAAGGCTTGATCTACATCCGAAGCTCCATATTCGCAAGCTTTGCCTTTACTTTTTCTTGAAAATCCTCATATTTCCCTTTGTATTGAATGGTATTGCCATCCATGAAAATAAAGTCAGTAATTTCACAAAGAATATATTCTTCGCTACAATTGTCTACTGGGTTTTTGTCTAAGATACAACTCCCCGGTGATGTTCTTGTCTTGAATTTCAAGACGCCGCTCAAATACATGCCCACTGGTTTTTGGCAAAGGTGGTGTGTTGTTGCTCCTAGTTTCAGGGCAATGTACACTTCATTTTTGGTGAATTCTACAAGAATAAAATGTTCGTCAGCCACACGTCGTCGCTTCTCTGGACTACACGTCGTCCCAGAAGAAACCTGAAATCGACAAAGGCAGATATTTCAGCCTGTTGATATGCTCATGTAATGAGTTCGTGCATCCAAATCGAGAGCCCACATATTTTACGATGTCTGAACTTACAAACATGTAGTGTAAACGTACCATTCAAGTGGTGGTAGAAAACGACGAGGGCGTACCGACAAGAAGTCATAAGTCCATGATGCAAACCATTAAGACAGATATACAGAAATAAGTTTCTTCAGAGATGACCGTCTTGTTGATCGACTGGTTGATATCCTCAGAGAAACGACCTTTGCCCGACAGGATATATATTAATAACCCCTCTTCTCAGCCCATTTTTTTAAATTCTAATCGCGTTTTATCGCTAATATAATTTACAGAAGGTAACAATACAGGTACCTGTGATGGACATCTAACGCTTTCATTCTATTCCAACAGACGGTATATGATGATGGGGTCCTACCGAAATATCATCCATTAAAAACATAGGTAGGGAGGGAGGGAATTTGGCTTAATGTCACACTCAAGTTTGTTTCACTCATATGGTGACAGTCAGTTTGGTTGGTGGAGGAAGCCGGAGTACCCGGAGAGAACCACCGCCCTTCGGCAAGTAACTGACAAACTTTCACACATGGACCAGCTGGACTCGAACCCCTGTCGGTTCAGCGGTGTGAAGCTAGCGGTCACCAGCGAAGCGCCTTAGACCACTCGGCCACCGAGGGCCCCCTTAAAAACATAGACCCCAAACACAATCTCCTATAGTTTATTGGTACAATCGACTGATATCTACTCTATGCTTCAAATCCCTATTATATGATTTGTTGTCATGAGTTTCTGCTGTCTGTTTACTAAGACCAAGGGTGTATAATATGTACATACTGTAACACAGTCATTCTTCCTTTTCAGGCCAGCCTTTGCTCTGGCCGCCACACCTTCAGCAGCAGCGGCTCTCTCCTGCGCTTCATTCGTGTCAGTCACCAACTGTAGAATGCGCTTCTTCAAAAAAGTAGACAGATCCAGTTTCAATAAAGCGATTATCTTTGCCGAAATATGGAGATTCTCGCCTGATATCATTGCTGGATTACAAAGACATCATCCAATGCCGTTATGGAACGGCCTCCCGGCGTAGAGTTGATATTAATTCTGTTTCCGAACTCAGGTATGCCATAGCCCTCTATAACTACATTTATTTAATAGTTATATTTTCCATGGTAGATGAAGAATACCCCAACCATCCCAGATCAGTAGTCTTGATGAAGCAATCAACCTTGCTACAAATAATAGAATCGTCTCTGTGTCGCTTCGCTGATTTAATTGAGCCATACAATGCTAAAAAATCGCTCAAATGACATGCCGACTCAGTTATGTCTTCCCTTATATGTGTTGTAATTATGTCTCTGCCACTTAGCAGATTATCATATCCAGTCCTATTATATGTCAGATGAAAGTGCATCAATCTGAAAATCCGCAAACTTTCAGTTGCCATTTACCTTCGACGAAGACCGTTGTTTCTTTTTCTTCAGTGATTTTTTTATTGTGGTCATTTCCTTCTCCAGTACACCACATCTCTCCTCAAAAAATTGTTGTTGCTTTTTCAGGGACTTGACCTGTTCCTTCAAGTCTGCCTGCATGCTCATCACCATGATGGGATACATTGTCACTGCCCTTCTCGCTCGCAGCTCCTACACTTCTAGTTTGATCATCTTTCGTTGTCTCTCGTTTCTCTTCTCTCTCCTTCTGTGATTTTTCTTCTTGAAGCAGTTCCCTGCGTGAAGAAACCATTCACATTGCACTCCAACAGGAGAAAGCTATAACTCGCTGATCAAAATCTTGCGTATCATTGTGAATCGTGCTGTCACCAGTAGTTTTGATTAACCGATCTATACATATTCTAATTTGAACCAGCCCATGTGCTCCGCAATAGAGGAAAGAGTCTTGGAGACACTACAAAATGAATGTCACAATTTTGGTATCACATGATAGGCTGTTCTAAGCTTACGTAAAACGATGTAGCTAAAATTATATCTTGTCTTAAATAGTAATTACACGAACCACTATATTTAAAAGTACCTGTCTAACCCATGTATACAAAATTCGAGATGTATGATGGCCGAGAAGGGACATCGCTGTATTGTGTTATGAATCCGGACCGACACACGAAGGCAGGATGCGAAGTCTGGATGCGAAGGACGAAGGCAGGATGCGAAACGCGAAGTCAAGATTCGAAGGTAGGATGCGAAGGACGAAGGCAGGATGCGAAGCGCGAAGTCAGGATGCCAAGGCAGGATGCGAAGGACAAGGGCAGGATGCGAAGCACGAAGGAAGGATGCGAAATGCGAAGCCATGATGCGAAGCGCGAAGTCATCTTGCCTTCGTTCTTCGCACCCTGGCTTCGCCACTTCCCATCCTGCCTTCGCGACTTCGCGTACTGCCTTCGCGACTTCGTATCCTGCCTTCGTGCGTCTGTCAAGATTCATAACACAATACAGCGATGTCCCTTGTCGGCCATCATATAGATGTTCTGTAACGTCGTCAAACTCTCTAAGTTACTTAAATCACACTTCGTGGCAATGGAACAGACGGCGGCGTATCTGCGAATGTGTTACATTATCTGGTGACGTCACGCCATATTTTGAAACGCGAGGTTGCCCCTATGCAAGTGCGGAACGATATGGAATTGATCATCCTATGAGATTCCACCTCAAAGTGCCGATATCCTAGTTTATCACATCCCATAACATGACAAAATTCTGAGCTGTCTCTGGTCTAATACAAGAGGTAACATAGTCTACATATTTTTATTATGAGCGCAGGCCAGATGAAACTCCTTGAGGCCGATTTCTCTCTCGTTGAGTTTGTCCATGACATCTACTTTTTTGTGTCTGTAGTTAGTTTAGAGAAGGGTGTGAAAGCTGTCTGAGTCATCCCTTGATGTTTCCTCCTTCCCATTTGCCATAGAAAGTGACAATGGCTTCCCACACATTACCTGGCTGATTAGACACCATCATGTGTGTCTTCTAGGATGCCTTCAACCCAATAAAACAATCGCATGGTCTTGTTACCTGTAGCTCCTGGAGATGGCATGGATATATTCTTGAACTAATGCATCTATATCAGTGGCTTTAATCTGCAACCCCGATGTCTCATTTGTGGGAGAAATGCATATACATGTACATGTTGCAGGTCCTGAGATCAACATACTGAACACGGCAGAATGGCATGGCAGTAAACCAGGCACTGAATGTACTTTAGATACAAATGTCTTCAGAGGTCATACATTGAGCCAATGGCAGTCACCACTTTGGCCTCCAACAAGAACCTTACTGAGACATGGCTGTGAACCAATCACTGATGTGCTATCCATGCAAATGAGAATATGGAAATTGGTACACAAGAAGCCATTTGAACAGCCACTAGGTCCAAATGGGAAATTTGCATATACTGGAAATTGTAGAAAGAATAAAACTATCCATTTTCCGACAGAGCAGAAAACAATAGGTGTCTTCTAGACAGGAGCAATATGCACATCAAATTTGAAGTTGATTTACGAAGGCGTTCGGATGTTATCCGACGGAAAAGTTTCAACAAAAAGGAAATTTGCGTATAAGAGAATTTGTAGATATATACCCAGTTCCCAGTTTCGGATAGAGCTGAAAACAATATGTCTCATCCCCAAGACAGTAGCCGTATGCACCACAAATTTAAAGTTGACATTCACGCTGTATCCCCTTAGAGGCAGTTTTTGCACCCCCGTGACAATTTGTCGTCTGTAGTTTATGAAAGCGTACATCGTAGGGATTCCATCTATATGATTTGTATAATCGACGCTGCTACTGTGTAGAAAATATTCCAATTTAAAAAAATTAAAATGAAAACAATAGCGTCCATTTTTCAATTGAAATTCCATGAAAACTGTTGGTCTTGTTTCAACTTTGATGGTATACCTTGATAGGAGACAATTCGAACTAGTAAACCTTATCTCATTTATTTTTTATTTTTGCCTGGTTTTGATTTTACAGCTATTTTACAAAAATAAATTGAAAAAAACCGTACTATTTTACGATAAAAAACTAGTCCGAACTTACAAAAAGTGAGATAAAGTTTACTATATCACCTTATAAGCAACAAGCATGCCAAATTTCAAAAGCGTAGCATGGATACTTTTCGAGAAATAACCGTTTAAACCTCTGATTTTGTACAAAACTGAAAGGCTAGAAATCGGGCAAAATGTGTACTGCTATACATCTGATGAGTTAACCCAAATTGTTTGCTTGAATTCTATTGTCAAATACATTTTTAATCTGTCTAATGGGACCTACTCGAATTCCTGTTTATTCTGGATAACTATCACACTAAGTTTCTTTCATCAAGGCGGTTTAAAGTCCAATTTAAACTTTAGAAATTGTTCAGCTGAGAATTGTTTACACCTGTGTAGATCACTTCACGGCGGGTGTCTGAGTGAAGTCTCACTGTTATAATTAGAAACAAAAATACGGATGTTTGCATGGTTTTGATCAGAAGGCATCAATAAATATGCATACCTTCAGATATGTAACTAACCGTGTGCCCAATATCTAAGCTCGACAGTAAGGCTTTGAGGACGTTGCGTTGTACACAAATTTGGAGAGCAAAATAATAATAAAAATCCGTAGAATAACAATAGATATATCCATTGGAAATGGAAAGACCTAATAGGATCATACTAAATCTTGCGTAGAATAACCCAAAACGCCTAAATTTTAAATCCTCCCGATTATATTCTATCATCTTTTTGATGCCTTTCGGTCAACATTTTAAACTGAATAACTTCGCTTTACCCAGACCATTCACCAGTAAAGTTTGCACTAGCCAAATACCATATGTGACAAATATGGCCGCCTCACTTCCTCGGGGTAGGTTACACACCACTAAATGATTCTTGTACCGAGGGTTATCCCGGAGAATAGAAGACCGGCTACAGCGATTGGACCATATTTATTCCGGAAGTGAATTGATTTGTGTAATACTTTTTGTTTATCTCTCTACAATAATTGGTCTCTATAACTAAGAAGTTTCTTTGTCACTTTCAAAATAAAAAATAAACTTCAGGAAATTTTCATTGCACACCCCCTGCCTTCGCCATGGGGGTGTTTATTGTATGGCATATCTTCCTCCAGCTGTGGATAGGGAAATGGTACATAAGGTCACCTCAATTTTCGATATGTTTGGAGCCAGAAGCCAGGCTTTCTGACGATATATGTTATTAGCCGCCGGAAAATATTGGGAATAGATTTTTTTGGACATGTTCCAGGCCAATTTACTACATAAATTGTAAGGAGATCATTTGGTGGTGTGCAACCTGAAGAGGAATCTGCAAGTTTTGTCAATTTCAAGAAAATCTCAGGATAAGTGTTCCATAATCACTTAACACCATAGAGGTATGCGACCAGAAATCCGAGAAACAGATTTCTGAAGATACGTAACCCAGATTTTGGCGTTTATTGATTTTTGGCTGTCACCTGACCAAACTAGCACTGATGCGCGTTATAGTTATCGATATGAGAAGCCAGAATACATGCATGTTGAAGGGGCTTTCAGGTCCCTACATACTGATTGATGGCGTTCAGATCTACAAAGACCACTTTTGGCAGACTGTCACTTCATATAAACCATTCTCATCCAATTTTTATATACGACGATCCGCAAAATAACCCCCCGCCCCTCCTGCAACTTTCTTCTACCACACAGGTCCTCCACTCCAGCGACCAGGTTGGCAATTATCAACAAGCCTATACTGCCGTCGCTGTTGCACCGCCCTATTGTTTCCTATTTGGATGTCTCATTAAAGGTGATTGCCATCTCTTCCAAATATTATCCCCACCCCGCCCATAATGGAGGTGGGGTGAAACACTGGTATACATTCTCCAGCCTGGTGTATATTAAGGAAACTTCTTTCACTGACTGAAGGCACTGAATGCCCAAAGCAAAGAAGAAACACAGAAAGTTAAGGTTTGAGGTTTTTTTATTTTATTAAATTGAATTATATTTCCCTCTTTTCATAATAAAATATACATACTTGAAGCAGTACGGAGATGTAAGCAATCGTTACATTTTCCCCTAATAACTATGGTACCCAATCATGATATTTTTACACATATATATATACATCAATCAATGATTACACTGAAGAAGTTTTATTGATTTCTGCCTAACTTTGCATAGTTGTATTTATTCCGGAAGTGAATTGATTTGTGTAACACTTTTTGTTTATCTCTCTACAATAGTTGGTCTCTATAACTAAGAAGTTTCTTCGTCACTTTCAAAACAAAAAATAAACTTCAGGAAATTTTCATTACACACCCCCTGCCTTCGCCATGGGGGTGTTTATTCTATGGCATATCTTCCTCCAGCTGTGGCTCGGAAAATGGTACATAAGGTCACCTCAATTTTCGATATGTTTGGAGCCAGAAGCCAGGAGTAGTAAAGGGGCCCTGATGGAGGTGTGAATGACGCGTTTGACGTCATCGTATGACGTCACTGGGGTCGGGGTCACGTGAAAGTAGGTCAAGGTCACTCGAAAGTAGGTCAAGGTCGTCCCGCTGTCGGTATCTAGGTCAAGTATGACGCGTTTGACTTCATTGTGTGACGTAATTAGGGCGTGGTTGTAAGAAACCGGTTTAACCGGTCGTAAGAAACCGGTTAAACCGGTTTAACCGGTCGTAAGAAACCGGTTTAAATAGGGCGGTATGGTGTCAGTCCCTTTGTTAGCAGCCCCTTTGTTAGATACCAATAAAAACACCACGTGACCCTTTGACGGCTAATAGGATAAAAGGAGAGTTTTTGAGTTCAGTGGTCACATGGCTCTGGCGCACGAAGTTGCGTTTTTACGTATTTGGTCGATCTCCTGTCTCGGTATACAATGGATGACGAGAAAACATTTGATGAAGGTAAGTTCGCATTATCAATCATTCCTTTGAGAACAAGCGGTTCGTTTCTTAAAAGATCTATTGGTCGAATCATAGCGTATGTTGAGAGGTCTTTCATATATTATAGACTGACACAACACAATGTATTAGAGCAAATGCCATGTATAGCTAACTGACCGTGCGAGTTAAATTATGTACCTCGGAATGTCACAGCCGAACGCACATCTATTGTCCTTCTCTGTGCGCACCGGTCCATTGCACTTTCGCAAACGGCCCCCCTTTGATACGTGCTGGTGTACACGAAAATGATATTCTTTCTTTCTTTAGTTTTCTTAGTCTAAAATAGTTCGATAATCGAGGTTTATTAATTGTTAGGCCTTAAATATATAAATGGGAGAATTTCTGTTAAATACTGTACGGTCGTACATACCGCCGGTATAGTTTATTCAACCCCTTATAATACATGTATAGCTAACTGACCGTGCGAGTTAAATTATGTACCTCGGAATGTCACAGCCGAACGCACATCTATTGTCCTTCTCTGTGCGAACCGGTCCATTGCACTTTCGCAAACGGTCCCCCTTTGATACGTGCCGGTGTACACGAAAATGATATTCTTTCTTTCTTTAATTTTCTTAGTCTAAAATAGTTCGATAATCGAGGTTTATTAATTGTTAGGCCTTAAATATATATATGGGAGAATTTCTGTTAAATACTGTACGGTCGTACATACCACCGGTATAGTTTATTCAACCCCTTATAATACATGTATAGCTAACTAACTGTGCGAATTAAATTATGTACCTCGGAATGTCACAGCCGAACGCACATCTATTACCGCATTGACACACGGTTTAACCCTGCACACACATAGATTTGCTCCTTCTGTAATGAGCGCCTATTGTAGACCAGTTCCTTTGTACTCTGGCCGCTAATGTTATTCGTTCCGTGTCACCACCATGGTACACCATTAACTGTAACACGGGGTGTTTTAAACACTTATGATTGCATCTATACTATAGAAACTTATGGCGAGATGGCCTCATTTGTAAAGACCTTATTCGTGGTTAATGTCTCTGTTCCCCAGAAAAAAATCGAACGAACTATTGTCGGTGACTTCAATAGGCAAACTTAAAAAAAGCCGTACACCTGTCTCGCCGTATATCGGGTTAACGGGGAGAAAACGGTCAACTCTCTTGTTACCTCAATTATTTAAGAACTCTAAAAAATTAAAAGGTATAGGAGATCTGATTTAATACAGTATGAATGAATGAAGTTAATTCTTGTCTTATTCCCAAGCGCCTTTTTTGGTCGCCGTTCACGATTGAGGTAAATATAATATGAAATTAGAATTGTATGACCAGTTATTTCATTTACAGATGCTTTCTTCGATGCACTCCAAGATCTAAGCCTACCGTCATCTCCCACCGCTAGTTTTAGGTATGTAATTATTTCCATCAATATTTGTGAATTTTTCTTTAGACCCTTGTTATTCGTTATTTTATTTTTTATCCCTTATTCGTACTTAAAATGGATTCGTTCAAAGGGTTTATCTTAAAAGATATCAGGAAATATTCCTAAATGATAGGTTAACTCAATGGATCAGACGTCAGCCTCAGGATCGATCAGTCAGGGGTTCAAATCCTGGTCGGGTCGAGAAAACTTTTTTTTCTTATGTTTTCATTTTTTTCTGCTTATGATTATCCTCAGATATTTATTAAGCGGTTCTGATAATTTTCATCAGCCGGGGTTCACTTTGTGGAAAATGTCGAGTTAGTTTATGCGGAGAATGCGCGTGTTTCGCCTGACAGGTGTCATTCGGGGTTTTTATGTGTCCAAGCTGTTGTAGTTGTCAGTTTTGTCGCTATTGGAGAATGAAACAATTGAAATAATCAAAACCTGTGATAACAATAAACAGCTACTACACATATTTCATTGGATAGACGGTGGCTGAAAGAAAGAAGAACACACCTGCGGTTGTTAAAGTTCAAAGTATATATTTATTTATACAAATTAATTTAGTAATACCAGTTTCAAAACGGAAATACAAACTGAGAAATCTTAGTACCCAAACGTCAATTTCATTTCCATAACACTGTGAAAGAGCTGAGGGTATATCGATAACGAATGCAACGGCACGCCCTGGTGGCGAAATCAACTAATCGAAGGATTTGATCGGTTGTCTTGTGTACTCGCGCGGTAAAAGTCTGTTTATCAAGAATTTACGCATCTCAACGACAGACTCTTCTGCGTCATCGTTTGATAAGTCGTCTTCCTCACGCATCCGTTTCTTAGTCGCCATTACTTTCTGATGAATCGGGTGCTTCCGTAGTTTTCTCCATAACCTTAAATTACAGACGTAGATATTTCGGAACCTTGTCTGTATTCTGGGTAAAAGCTTGTCATATGCCATCTGATGCGCAGTTGGTTCATCCATTCCGTCTTCTTCGTAAACTTCCGCAATGTCGTTTATATCGGATTGATGATCATCAATCGCTTTAGCCCCGAAGAGATCCCACAAACACACGTCATTCTCGACATCATCGTTATCACCATCATCATCATCATCATCCGTAACTTCTCCGTCATCATCATCATCCGTAATTTCTCCGTCATCATCATCATCGTCGTCACCATTACCTTCATCATCACCATCATTGTCATCATCATCATCCGTAACTTCTCCGTCATCATCATCGTCGTCACCATTATCTTCATCATCACCATCATAGTCATCATCATCATCATCATTATCATCATCATCGGCGTCAGTAGCGTCGGTATAATTTTAAGCACCATGGTAGCCAAAAGTTTGATTCGAAGAACATTTATATTTACCATTACTACCGGAACTGGAAAATTCGTCCCCCTGGACAATACTTCCGCCCTCATGGTAATACGTCTCCGCGTTACTCGAAGTTCCCAGGGTTGATGTGTTATACATATTATCGCTAACGAAGCATGGACAAGCTCCAGTTTTCTGGTGTTTTAACATGTTGGAGCGATTGGCAAACTTACGAGAGCATCCATAGCATTGATAACTCATGTCTGCTTTGGAACAACCGTACCACACTAGTCTCACGAAATTACCAAAGATGAATGATTGCGTTAAACATCGACATTCGGCTAAATTGAAATGACTCTATTTACCAACAGGTGGCGCTGTTGACCTATTTGTGACGTCATCTGTCGTATTGACACCTCGTTGTCCAGGTGTCAGCGGGCATGCAGATGCGCTTATGCGCAATCGATATATGCGAGGGTCAGTCAGAGTTTGTGTGAGTGAGTGAGTGAGGGACTTTCCATGGACTTTCTTGGACTTTTTATTACTTTTTTAGGACTTTTTATGAACTTTCCATGGACTTTCTTGAACTTTTTAGGACTTTTTTAGGACTTTATAGGACTTTTTATGAACTTTCCATGGACTTTCTTGGACTTTTTTAGGACTTTTTTTAGGACTTTTTATGAACTTTCCATGGACTTTCTTGAACTTTTTAGGACTTTTTTAGGACTTTTTAGGACTTTTTATGAACTTTCCATGGACTTTCTTGGACTTTTTTAGGACTTTTTTAGGACTTTTTTTAGGACTTTTTATGAACTTTCCATGGACTTCCTTGAACTTTTTAGGACTTTTTTAGGACTTTTTGGGACTTTTTATGAACTTTCCATGGACTTTCTTGGACTTTTTAGGACTTTTTAGGAACTTTCGTGGACTTTCCTTGATTTCTGAGGGGGTAAATTAGGGCGAAGATCCGTATACGCCCGGTGGAGGTGGTGGTGGGCTCTGGTGACGAAAAATGGAACTAGTGGGAGATAACTCAGGACTGTTACGTACCCCTATAGTAACACACGCACTATTATCAATACCCATCATTGTACAAGTGCATCTGACCTTATTTAAAACGCTTCATAACCCGACTATGTAGTGTATACGGATCTTCGCCCTAATTTACCCCCCTCGGAAATCTAGGAAAGTCCACGAAAGTTCATGAAAAGTCCTAAAAAGTCCTAAAAAGTCATAAAAAAGTCCAAGAAAGTCCATGGAAAATCCCTCACTCACTCACTCACACAAACTCTGACTGACCCTCGCATATATCGATTGTGCATAAGCGCATCTGCATGCCCGCTGACACCTGGACAACGAGGTGTCAATACGACAGATGACGTCACAAATAGGTCAACAGCGCCACCTGTTGGTAAATAGTCATTTCATTTTAGCCGAATGTCGATGTTTAACTCTATCATTCATCTTTGACAATTTCGTGAGACTAGTGTGGTACGGTTGTTCCAAAGCAGACATGAGTTATCAATGCTATGGATGCTCTCGTAAGTTTGCCAATCGCTCCAACATGTTAAAACACCAGAAAACTGGAGCTTGTCCATGCTTCGTTAGCGATAATATGTATAACACATCAACCCTGGGAACTTCGAGTAACGCGGAGACGTATTACCATGAGGGCGGAAGTATTGTCCAGGGGGACGAATTTTCCAGTTCCGGTAGTAATGGTAAAAATAAATGTTCTTCGGATTAAACTTTTGGCTACCATGGTGCTCAAAATTATACCGACGCTACTGACGCCGATGCTGATGATAATGATGATGACGATGACTATGATGGTGATGATGAAGGTAATGGTGACGACGATGATGATGACGGAGAAGTTACGGATGATGATGATGACAATGATGGTGATGACGGAGAAGTTACGGGTGATGATGATGATGATGGTGATAACGGTGATGTCGAGAATGACACGTGTTTGTGGGATCTCTTCGGGGCTAAAGCGATTGATGATCATCAATCCGATATAAACGACATTGCGGAAGTTTACGAAGAAGACGGAATGGATGAACCAACTGCGCATCAGATGGCATATGACAAGCTTTTACCCAGAATACAGACAAGGTTCCGAAATATCTACGTCTGTAATTTAAGGTTATGGAAAAAACTACGGAAGCACCCGATTCATCAGAAAGTAATGGCGACTAAGAAACGGATGCGTGAGGAAGACGACTTATCAAACGATGAAGCAGAAGAGTCTGCCGTTGAGATGCGTAAATTCTTGATAAACAGACTTTTACCGCGCGAGTACACAAGACAACCGATCAAATCCTTCGATTAGTTGATTTCGCCACCAGGGCGTGCCGTTGCATTCGTTATCGATATACCCTCAGCCCCTTCGCAGGGTTATGGAAATGAAATTGACGTTTGGGTACTAAGATTTCTCAGTTTGTATTTCCGTTTTGAAACTGGTATTAATAAATTAATTTGTATAAATAAATATATACTTTGAACTTTAACAACCGCAGTTGTGTTCTTTCTTTCAGCCACCGTCTATCCAATGAAATATGTGTAGTAGCTGTTTATTGTTATCACAGGTTTTGATTATTTCAATTGTTTCATTCTCCAATAGCGACAAAACTGACAACTACAACAGCTTGGACACATAAAAACCCCGAATGACACCTGTCGGGCGAAACACGCGCATTCTCCGCATAAACTAACTCGACATTTTCCACAAAGTGAACCCCGGCTGATGAAAATTATCAGAACCGCTTAATAAATATCTGAGGATAATCACAAGCAGAAAAAAATGAAAACATAAGAAGAAAAAAAAGTTTTCTCGACCCGACCAGGATTTGAACCCCTGACTGATCGATCCTGAGGCCGACGTCTAATCCATTGAGTTAACCTATCATTTAGGAATATTTCCTGATATCTTTTAAGATAAACCCTTTGGACGAATCCATTTTAAGTACGAATAAGGGATAAAAAATAAAATAACGAATAACAAGGGTCTAAAGAAAAATTCACAAATATTGATGGAAATAATTACATACCTAAAACTAGCGGTGGGAGATGACGGTAGGCGTAGATCTTGGAGTGCATCGAAGAAAGCATCTGTAAATGAAATAGCTGGTCATACAATTCTAATTTCATATTATATTTACCTCAATCGTGAACGGCGACCAAAAAAGGCGCTTGGGAATAAGACAAGAATTAACTTCATTCATTCATACTGTATTAAATCAGATCTCCTATACCTTTTAATTTTTTAGAGTTCTTAAATAATTGAGGTAACAAAAGAGTTGACCGTTTTCCCCCCGTTAACCCGATATACGGCGAGACAGGTGTACGGCTTTTTTTAAGTTTGCCTATTGAAGTCACCGACAATAGTTCGTTCGATTTTTTTCTGGGGAACAGAGACATTAACCACGAATAAGGTCTTTACAAATGAGCCCATCTCGCCATAAGTTTCTATAGTATAGATGCAATCATAAGTGCTTAAAACACCCCGTGTTACAGTTAATGGTGTACCATGGTGGTGACACGGAACGAATAACTTTAGCGGCCAGAGTACAAAGGAACTGGTCTACAATAGGCACCCATTACAGAAGGAGCAAAGGGTCAACCCGTGTGTCAATGCGGTAATAGATGTGCGTTCGGCTGTGACATTCCGAGGTACATAATTTAACTCGCACGTTCAGTTATGTATACATGTATTATAAGGGGTTGAATAAACTATACCGGCGGTATGTACGACCGTACAGTATTTAACAGAAATTCTCCCATATATATTTAAGGCTTAACAATTAATAAACCTCGATTATCGAACTATTATAGACTAAGAAAATTAAAGAAAGAAAGAATATCATTTTCGTGTATACCGGCACGTATCAAAGGGGGACCGTTTGCGAAAGTGCAATGGACCGGTGCGCACAGAGAAGGGCAATAGATGTGCGTTCGGCTGTGACATTCCGAGGTACATAATTTAACTCGCACGGTCAGTTAGCTATACATGGCATTTGCTCTAATACATTGTGTTGTGTCAGTCTATAATATATGAAAGACCTCTCAACATACGCTATGATTCGACCAATAGATCTTTTAAGAAACGAACCGCTTGTCCTCAAAGGAATGATTGATAATGCGAACTTACCTTCATCAAATGTTTTCTCGTCATCCATTGTATACCGAGACAGGAGATCGACCAAATACGTAAAAACGCACCTTCGTGCGCCAGAGGCATGTGACCACTGAACTCAAAAACTATCTCCTTTTATCCTGTTAGCCGTCAAAGGGTCACGTGGTGTTTTTATTGGTATCTAACAAAGGGGCTGCTAACAAAGGGGCTGACACCATACCGCCCTATTTAAACCGGTTTCTTACGACCGGTTAAACCTGTTTAACCGGTTTCTTACGACCGGTTAAACCGGTGTCTTACAACCACGCCCTAATTACGTCACACAATGACGTCAAACGCGTCATACTTGACCTAGATACCGACAGCGGGACGACTTTGACCTACTTTCGAGCGACCTTGACCTACTTTCACGTGACCCCGACCCCAGTGACGTCATACGATGACGTCAAACGCGTCATTCACACCTCCATCAGGGCCACTTTACTACTGCCAGACTTTCTGACGATATATGTTATTAGCCGTCGGGAAATATTGGGAATAGATTTTTTTGGACATGTTCCAGGCCAATTTACTACATAAATAGTAAGGAGATCACTTGGTGGTGTGCAACCTGAAGAGGAATCTGCAAGTTTTGTTAATTTCAAGAAAATCTCCGGATAAGTGTTCCATAATCACTTAACACCATAGAGGTATGCGACCAGAAATCCGAGAAACAGATTTCTGAAGATACGTAACCCAGATGTTGGCGTTTATTGATTTTTGGCTGTCACCTGACCAAACTAGGACTGATGCGCGTTATAGTCATCGATATGAGAAGCCAGAATACATGCATGTTGAAGGGGCTTTCAGGTCCCTACATACTGATTGATGGCGTTCAGATCTACAAAGACCACTTTCGGCAGCCTGTCTCTTCATATAAACCATTCTCATCTATTTTTTATATACGACGATCCGCAAAATAACCCCCCGCCCCTCCCGCGACTTTCTTCTACCACACAGCTCCTCCACTCCAACGACCAGGTTGGCAATTATCAACAAGCCTATACTGCCGTCGCTGTTGCACCGCCCTATTGTTTCCTATTTGGATGTCTCATTAAAGGTGATTGCCATCTCTTCCAAATATTATCCCCACCCCGCCCATAATGGGGGTGGGATGAAACACTGGTATACATTCCCCAGCCTGGTGTATATTAAGGAAACTTCTTTCACTGACTGAAGGCACTGAATGCCCAAAGCAAAGAAGAAACACAGAAAGTTAAGGTTTGAGGTTTTTTTATTTTATTAAATTGAATTATATTTCCCTCTTTTCATAATAAAATATACATACTTGAAGCAGTACGGAGATGTAAGCAATCGTTACATTTTCCCCTATGGTACCCAATCATGATATTTTTACACATATATATATATACATCAATCAATGATTACACTGAAGAAGTTTTATTGATTTCTGCCTAACTTTGCATAGTTGTAGGTTACACACCACTAAATGGTTCTTGTACCGAGGGTTATCCCGGAGAATAGAAGACCGGCTACAGCGACTGGACCATATTTATTCCGGAAGTGAATTGATTTGTGTAACAGTTTTTGTTTATCTCTCTACAATATTTGGTCTCTATAACTAAGAAGTTTCTTGGTCAATTTCAAAACAAAAAATAAATTTCAGGAAATTTTCATTACACACCCCCTGCCTTCGCCATGGGGGTGTTTATTCTATGGCATATCTTCCTCCAGCTGTGGCTCGGAAAAATGGTACATAAAGTCACCTCAATTTTTGATATTTTTGGAGCCAGAAGCCAGGCTTTCTGACGATATATGTTATTAGCCGTCGGGAAATATTGGGAATGGGTTTTTTTGGAAATGTTCCAGGCCAGTTTACTACATAAATAGTAAGGAGATCATTTGGTGGTGTGCAACCGGTAATAGTAATGATCATCGCTCGAAGATGCACTTCTATTCATGTATACACCGTATTAAGTATCAACTAACATTCATATTTGATCTTGGTCGAAAACTCTTCAGAATTTAAGTATATTGTACATATCTGTACTACCCTTACATGGACGTGATTTTAAAGGTGTAGGGTTTTATTTATTTTTGCATCGGTTGTCAATGTTTTCTACACGAATTTCGACTTTATTTATTGATTTATGTTTTCATTCCAAATTCATAATTCAACAAGCCATTGGTCGACGACTGCCGAGATAACTCCGTAATATTGTAAAAAATTATCTCTAATAACACCAATTTTCATGTATTCCTTTATGGAGTTGAGGATATCAAATTACTCAGTGGAACCACAGATTGTTGAGGATATCCCGTCCATCACTAGGTCCATGATGCTTTTCAAACTTTTTTTGATACCAGCGTCTGTATGTTTGTTTAGTTTTCAACGCAACCTTGTTCCATGTACCCAGATAATTTGGGCAATTAATTTAGGAAAAAATAACAGTTTTATATTTTAGTATTTGCAAACGTTAATGCTGGTTTTACTGTCGCAAATTGAGTCCGCATCATCCATGATGCAGATATCCATTACACCCTTCCGGATTTGTGAGATGAACATGAACGTGAAGAGATAAAATGAATATTTGCAACGGAACAATCTTCCTTTCCAACGTAATTTAATAGCATTACTTTATAATTATATATAATCACATGTAATGTAACATAAAAATTCTCATGTCGCTGAGTTGTATTAGAGGCTGCCTTGGAGCCCAGATGGTCATCAAACTGACGACCAAAAGCGATCGCGTCGCAGATCAAAACAATTTGCGGCCGTTAACGCAAATTTTACTGTGGCAGATATTTTTAGCAGAACAATAGGATGTACTTATATCAGATGGCAAAAGAATATTAATGCTGGCTTATGAATCCAAGTCCACTTCATTGCTAATTAAAGTTACTAATGTTCCATCGTTATCACAATTATGGAAAAATTGGCCTGGAGATTTCCAGGCAAACTGAAAAAAACATTTCCATTGGCTCTTCTTGTTAGAGAGTCCGGTTTGGTCGGGGTATGGCTTTAAAAATATATTCCAAGGCTTTGGAAGGCTGTCACAGTAAGGTTAGAATTCGCAGGCACCATTGGTTTATGGTAATGCTATTTCGTTCAATTTTGGTTCGTAAGATAATAATATCATTTCATCTGATTTAATCGAACTATTAGTATGAATATCTCGATATTACCTAAAATGAATTTCTCTGATCCCCAATGAAGTTTTCATCTGTGAGGAAGGCTGTTTGTACAGGTTCCCCAGATTTGGCAGACCCATCTTATAAATGCGGTGAAGTCTGCATAGTGGTTGACTCTGTTTTCCCTGTCTACTATTTATAATACATTTTTGTCCCCCGCCGCAACGCGGCCGGAAGCCTTTAAAATGGTTCTTGCTTCTATGTGTCCGTGCATGTCCGTGAATGTCCGTGCATGACTGTTCGAATGATTACTTCCTAACCCTTTGTTGGATTCTTCCGAAATTCAGCATACGCATTCTTTGCGACAAGACGCCAGTCGGTCTCGCATTTCAGCAACATCTGCCTGAAGGTGGCGCCACTGGGTCAAAATGGTTCTTGCGTCTATGTGCCCGTGCATGTCCGTGCATGTCTGATCGAATGATTACTTCCTAACCCTTTGTTGGATTCTTCCGAAATTCGGCATACGCATTCCCTGCGACAAGACGCCAGTCGGTCTCGCACTTCAGCAACATCTGCCTGAAGGTGGCGCTCCTGGGTCAAAATGAATCTTGCTTCTTTGTGTCCGTGGATGTCAGTTACAAGCGATAACTTCCAAACGCTTTCTTGGATTCTTCCGAAATTCGGCATACGCATTCCTTGTGAGAAGACGCGGTTGCGTACATTTTTCTGAAGGTGGCGCCACTGAGTTTCGCTTCTTCCTGTCCGTTCCAGTTGAAATGGGTCTTGCTCTCTTTCTGTCTGTTCAAATTCTTCACAGGCGAAAAGCTTCCAAAAGCTTTGTCCGATTCCTTCGAAATTTAGCATATACACTCCTTGTGACCAGACATGAGTTGGTATTGCGTTTCAGCAAGATCCACCTGAAGGTGGCGCCACTGGATTTTGTTCCAATCTTCTGTGCATGTCCGTGGTTTCCATTCAAATACTTCACAAGCGTCCGTACGTGAGCGAGATAGCCGGAGAACGGCTTCACTGAGGAATTCCAAATTTGGTATGCTTATTTACCTAGTCAAGGACCAGAAGCCTGTTTAATTGGGACCTGATTGGGTGAAAACCTTGGCGGCCATCTTTAATTTTATGCGAAATGGATAATAATCCATATCTCGGAAACCATTCAATTGTTCAATACGAAAGTTGGTATACATCATCGATACATCAAGCAACTTTCAATGAATTACCAAACCGGATTTTCTGATTAGCTGGAAATCCTGGAGGCCATCTTTAATTTATGCGAACTCGATAATGATACATATCTCTGTTACCATTCAGTTGTTTTATATGAAATTTGGTATACATTATCGATACATCCAGATACTTTGAATCGGGACCTGATTGACCGAAAACTTTGGGGGCCATCTTTAATTTATGCAAAAACTTTAATGATATATATCTCTGATCCAATTTAAGTGTTCTATACCAAACTTGGCACACAGCATCGATGTATCAACTGACTTGCAATGAATAACCGTATCAGTTCCTCTGAGTTTGGAGAAGGATGGGCGGCCATCTTTAATTTATGCAAAATCATTAATGATCTCGTTCTCCGATACCGTTCGAATGCACGATGTAAAATTTGGTATACATCATCGATGCATCAAGAGACTTACGACAAATGACAGTTCTGGTTTCTCTGATTGGGCGGAAACCTTGGTGGTCATCTTTAATTTATGCAAAATCTTTAATGATGTATATCTCTGATACCATTTCAGTGCTCTATACGAAACTTGGTATACAGCATCAATGTATCAAGAGACTTTCAATGAATAACCACATCAGTTCCTCTGAGTGGTGGGAAGGAAGTGCGGCCATCTTTAATTTATGCGAAATCATTAATGATCTCTATCTCTGATACCGTTCAAATACTCGATGTAAAATTTGGTATACATCATTGATGCATCAAGAAATTTATGTAATGAATACCGGTTTCTCTGATTGGACGGAAATCTTACGGGTCATTTCTAATTGCAAAATTTTTGATAATCTGTATATTTGTGACTTGACTGCTTGGTGTTCCTGACATCTTGGTTCAAATTGAATACATTATGAATGTACCCAGAGCCGAGGGATTTTTTGATGCGCAGCTTCGTATTTACATTTACTTCATGAAGATATTCATATCGGTTGCTGAAATATTGGATTTCAACAAGCTTCATATCTGGTACAAATGTGGTGTGCAATTGAGCTTTGATGATGTAATGCAATGATCTGTAGATAATTCGATAGAAAAATAATGACATATTGTTTTCTTAATGTACAGTCTTCTAAATTTAGCGATATGGTGGTCATTAGTTTCAGAATATGGTAACCAAGCGTTTTATTTGAATAAGTTAAAATATTTAAGCGTTTCTTTGATGAATATGAATCGCAAATACCTTCGTTACTGCATATTCAGTAATTAAGATTCCATAACAAGCATAATTTCTCAAATAAGCCCTATAGTAAACTGTTACTATGGTAACTATAGCCCTAAAAATAATTAGAGCTTAACATTGTATTAGCTAATTATCTAGAAGTCACCTTTGAACATCACTGAATCTCAATTCCATGAAATCCTTGAATATGTTGATCACCATACTTCAATATCACCGCGGCCGTTAAGAGCAGTAAAAAAACATCTTACTGAGAATGACCTCAGATCATTTGGGTTATTGCTATTCAGGCCGAAAGCGATTCTCTAAATTTGTTGAATAATGCTGGTGCAAAAATACAACCCTAATGTATTTGATCCAGTTCTATACTTAAAAATTTGTTCTCGATAATATTGCCGTATAGGATCAACTTCGAATATTATAAATCCAGTTTTCGTATTCTGCAAAACACTGATTTTATATACAGCCATTCCTAAAATGGTAGCTTTCTATTTTGAAGAAATAACCAACATAACATCCACGCATGGGGATAATTCGAAGGTCAGACCGAACTTCAGAGCGGTTCTGATCAATTATTCCGAAAGGTGTGGGATCAGTTCGATGATATTGTCTGAAAACCACAATTTTCCTTATCTAAGTCATTCAAAATGGTATATTTGCTCCATGTTTGCCTAAGTTAGCTCATGCTATACATAGTCAACCCAACCTGCGCGGAATCAAATCCTTGGACGTTGACATTCAAGGCTTTTCTTAATTCACATACTTGAAAATGATCAGTCATTCTCAAATGTCGTGTTTCTTAGCCTACAAATATGATCATGGGTAACTATTTTAAATGATAGCGTTTCATCTGAAAATAACTTCTCATGAAGCTATGTGCCGTGGACCTAAACCTGTTAATGTACCCAAATTTAATTATCTCGACTGTCATTCCGAATCATATAGGTTGTTGAATCCAGACCAAATAAAGCTATTGCTAACGTTTAGCGTATTACCGAAGACAATACATTCCAGTTGTGCTAATTTCGGCAACTTACTCAGGGCCACTGTGAGAATCTAGTTGTGGAAAATCATTCCAAACGAAAAACTTTCAATCATCCGATATGCTGTGTCCCATGATTAAAATTTGTTCTTGTGAAGCCATTTCAGTTGGTTTATTTAGATTTTGAGGAAATTTCCTCAAAAGAGCTGTCATAGCCTGTTAACATGCACAATTATTTCTTAGCCTGTCAACATTGACAGTATGTTGGTGAAGGAACATTTGGGGAAATTTCCTCAAAATCCCAGTATTTCTAGTTTGAGAAAGTTTCTTCAAAACTCTGCCACCTTAGTCTATGAACATAAACAATTTTTGCGAACGGTGGATTTTGACGGGAAGACATTTTCTCAAAATCTTCTTCACTCTACATACATAGTGTATGAAAATGGACTACCATTCCGAAACGTAGGTTTCAAAATAGAGGGAATTTCTGTCAGAGTGACAATATGTTGGTGAACAAACTTTTGAGGAAAATCCCTCAAAAACTTATTTTTTTGAGGAAATTTCCTCAAACTGAAAATGTGCCCTTTTTATGGTAGACCATTTCTATAGACTAGCTATATAGGCAAACAAGATTTTCAGGAGAGGTACTCGAACTCTACCGGTGTAAATATTGACAAGGCATGCAGTGTTTTGAAGAAAGTGTTTTGCGGAAATTTCCTCAAAAACGGATGTGGCGTACATCCCAGATGTACGTTTCTAGTTTGAGGAAGTTTCTTCAAAACGCTGCCACCTTACAAATGGATTTTGATAGAGGACATTTTCTCAAAATCATTTTCGTTGACGTTGAATTACCATTCCGAAACGTAGATTTCAAATTCGATGGAAGTCATGCCAGGGTGACGTTTTGCTGAACAGCTATTTGAGGAAATTTCCTCAAAAACTGGTGTGTCGGTCAGCTAATCTAAACCGGTATATTTCCAGTTTTTCTTCAAAACCCTGCTGCCTTGTCAACATGGACAACGTTGGAGTTTGAGGAAATTTTCTGGAAATCTTGTTTGCCTATATAGCTAGTCTATGGAAATGGTCTACCATAAAAAGGTGGATTTTCAGTTTGAGGAAATTTCCTCAAAAATCTGTGTGCCATATAGTTAGCATATGCTCATAGACAAACATTAAGAAGGATATATTTTCAGTTTGAGGGAATTTCTTCAAAAATCTGTGTGCCATATATTTATCCAATGCACGTGAACTGTTAACTTTTGTTAGCTTTTACAATTGGACTATCGGTCTCACTTGGCCAGTGAACATGGACCTTTATTCTGAACGGTAGATTAGGATTTTGAGGAAATTTCCTCAGAATGCTGGTAGCTTTAGTCAACGTATGAGCATTCCGAACAATAATTTTCATTCTCAGAACATTCCTTCAATAGACGGGTTTCCTAAGTTAGATTATGACATGGATAATCAGAAGCGAACACTTATATTTCCACGAAATAATCATTTTATACAACACTTTTTATTATTTCTTTGTTTTCTCTATCCTGTCTTTTGAGGAAAAGTCGAGACAGTCCACTATTATTTTGAACTTCGTTATAAGTCTTCTCTAGTATTCTAGTTCTCAACCGAAGTAGTATCAAAGTGTGGACTCCTAAACACTTCAAATTCGACCGGCACGAAGTAGCTATTCATCTGAGGGAGTTAGGGGTGTCATTCTGGCGATAAACAGAAAAATGTAATATTCTGTCACCTTGGACATTCTAGTCATCTACATAAGTCTGCTCTAGTATTTTAGTTCTCAATCGAAGTAGTATCAAAGTGTGGATTCCTAGACACTTCAAATTCGACCGGCACGAAGTAGATATTCATCTGATGGCGGTGTCATTCTGGCGATAAACAGAAACATGTAATATTCTGTCACCTTGGACATTCCAGTCATCCATGCTGGACCAAGTGAGCAGTTATCCCGTGTTAACCCTTTTCGGCCCCCATTTGCCCCCCCGGCCCCATTATTTTTTTTCACCCCTTCAGCTAGGGAATGAAACTTACCACACTATATTCCTTGGTCAAGCTCTAATATGGCCTCTTTGATGACGCCACAGTGACGTCATTTTTAAAAACGGCATTTTGGGGTCGATTTTTGTAATTTTTCATTTATGTAATTTCTCCGCAAAAACTGCGTGATAAATTACTAAATATTAATGTGGTGTGAAATAGAACTTTTCATCGCAGAAAAGCAGAAATTTTGAAGACAAATGACGGAAACATAATTTTTCTGGTACCCCACGTGGACGCCATTTTGAATTTTCCCATGATCCTCTACTCGGAGGGTTATGCAGGTCGACTAAAACTGACTCCAATATGATTCACTATAAAGTCACGAAGTGTCAGCTCTCATTTTGTCGTTCCGGACATAGCGCAGAAAGACTGGGTGGTGGGGGGGGGGGGGGTTGTCGGGCATTTTGCGATAACAGCGTCAGTCTTTTACACGTTACGTATAGTGTTATTCTGGAATGTAAAGTAGGTTTTTTTGCACATGCTCACATTACATTATTGCTGTATATCACAGAACGATCGCTGGGAGTGACGACTGGCTTCGTTATAACCACTTCGAATTGCTGTTTCCGTCTCTTCGTTCCAACGTTACGACAATGTGTATGACGAATTTCTATAGTAGCGTTAGATTGGGTAAATACATCCTGCGCATAACGTTGAAGTCGACTAAGTTGTGTGTGTGTCACCATTGGGATCCTTAGGGTGTGCCTCGCATTGTGGTATGTGATCCCCCCGCAAGAGGAATGAAGAAGCTGAAGGGTCATATATATTATCGTGTATGTAAGCCTGTGTGTTATTTTGTCGAAAATTAGTTCCTGTTCGAAAGTGATGACATGCTAATGTTCTTCTGTGATTTTTGTCACAGTTACGCGTTGTATCTCAAACCGAAGAGATCTGTGGTGTCTGTGATAGGAATTTACTGGTCGGTCAGTTTTGATATACCGAAGCGAATAGACGTGGTTTGTCTGATACAAAAGCAGATAACTGTGCAGAACTAATCTACCCCGAAATGGAGCAAAAATATGTCAGACGATCATCACCTACGTGACCATATTTCAAATTACGGCATTCTACCGTATTTATATATAACGGCATTTCATCGTAATTCCGAATATACAGTATACCGCCAAATCAACGGTCACCTAACGTATAATATACGGTAATTGCTTTACAGTACACAAATGGATCTCTGTACAAGGTAGCAAGGGTACTGATGAAGAACTGGTCGCTAGCACTTCAGATTTCTCTTCCTGAATGGAGGGAAAATTCGGAGAGAACCATCCTTTTTGAGGAGTTATTTTCTCGGTGATAGAAAATCTCCTTGGTACATTCTGGTAGGAGGTTACATATCCTGAAGAAGCTACCAATCAATACCTCTACAGTCCATACAATTAACCCTTCAGCAAAATGCACCAACCATGACTGAGTATCGAATCAATGACGTGGAAGACTATGCGGCTTTGAATCAATAATTTCACCCAACTTCTCAAATGAGTGTGTGATATCCAACATAAGCGTTACTTGCGAGAGAGCACGATAGAGTATTCGCCTGTGTACTTGTGTAACACAGCGGCTCCTCGCTTCAACAGAACACTTCACCGTCAAAATGGCGAACGTTAGCACCGAAAATATCAGCGCCGATAGTACTAACATATTGGCAGCCAGATTGGACTCTGTGAGTTATCCATACGTCATTTCGTTGGTATCGTTGGTGATAGTCGGCGGAATAGGAAATGGCCTTGTTCTTATTTCTCCGGTCGTGGAGAAAAAGTTGAGAACAACGCACCATGGGCTCATCGTGTATCTCGCCGCCATCGACTTCACAATTTGTTGCTTCCTTATCCCGGTCAGCATCTTAGGTCAAGTCCGGGGATATGTTACCCCTCTTATATGTGGACTGTCTATACACCTGAGGCCGTTTCTGTTCGTATTTTCCTTACATGTGCAGTGTCTCATAGGCTACACTCGCTACAAGCTGGTCTGTCGTCCACTAAGCGAACGAAGAGACGTGTTCAACTGGAGAGTGTTCATCGCTTCAACTACGACCTGCCTTTTCGTCGATGCGTTTTTTTATGGCATTGTAACCACACGCGAGAGTTTCTCTGCCCGAATCCGCGTCCAGACGTCCCTCGCTTTGTGTTTTGCCGTTGCATCGGAGTGGATTTACAGGAAACTCGCCTTCCTCGCCCTTCTTTGTATACTGCCTCTTGTCTTCGTCGCCATCTGTTACCACAAGCTCTTCTCGTACGTCAGGACCAATTCACTAACTTTGGCTTTACAACAGCGACGGCAAGCCCGGTTGTCCCTAGCACTGTGCCGCTTGTTATTCGCATGGCTCTTTGGATCTGTTCTTTTGATTGTGGTGAAATTCATCGATGACGAAGCTAAATGGCCTGGTGCCATTTATAGGACCGTATACTTCTTCCTATGGCTCAATTCCTGCATAAATCCGATCTTGTACGGTATCAAAGCTAAGGATTTAGCCTTAGTTTTCAGAAAAATAGTTTTCTGTGATAAAATAAGAGAGAATGCAGTGGCCCCTTCAGGAACGGTCGAAATGACGCCTGTGGTATCTATCGTTGGACAGAAAAGAGGGCGTTCGCAACTGGAACAGTTATGAGTTATGTCGAAACATTCATGCGAATACATTTATCTGTCGAATTCCATCCACGGGTGTATGACACCATTTCATCGATAGCAGATTTTCAAAGTAAGACTATACTGTGTTTTAACATTGTCCAGTGATCCCAATATAGTATCCGAGATGGTGTCTATAATTGTAAATTGATTGGAACCCGATATTGTCGCTAGCTGCTATATTTTTGTGAGAGTATTCGCTGATATAGGAGCGCCTATAAAATCTTTCTTTCTGGGACCAGATGATAGAGGTAAGATCCAGGGAATGTCAGTATGCTCTCCTCGATCAGGTGAGGGCAATCCGCTCTCTAAAATGGAGGTAAAAAAGGTCGTTTTTTCTCAATAACTTTTGATTCCCTCTCAACCAATGCATCAAAATTTCAGGCCCATTGATTTATCTATTGTTCCATGTCATAAGATGAATTTGCCATGTGAAGAACCAGCCACTGTTGCGCGAAGGATGTTTGGCCTATTATTATGCAAATTAGATAGATGACAATTTACTTTTTTACTACTATTTAATGCGGATAGATATGTCTGTATGCGCATCAAGAGGATTTTGCTGAATTCATTATGTGAACTGATTTATTGAGCGAAAACGACCCTTTCTACCTCCATTTTAGAGAGCAGGATTCCCCTAACCTGTCGATACTCGCATTTAAACTATACACTTTAGATCGTTCTCGTTCTAAACAGGTTAAACGCCATACGGATTGTTTGGGTTAATATTGATGAAAACATGCAAAGATGTCAATCTGTTCATTTCGTCCGGGTGGTGAAGGGGCGATGTGCGAGATGTCATTCAAGGGACGTCATGTTTGTTATTTAGCTATAAATACCGAGATGATGAAAAATCTTGAAGTTGACAAATCCCAATATATTAGTACATACAGATAGACCAGCACATCCGCTGAGTTATGCAGAATTTGTAGACTCATTGGAGAACCTGCCGCACTCAAGATACGACCATAATGACGATTCAGCACAAATATAAAATATCGATGAAATGATGATTTTTGGTTGGCGGTTTCGGCAGATTATGTACAGATATCCATAAAAAAATCTCTTCTGTTTCGATTCGAGCAACCTTCCACGGAAGATTCTACACGTATATCGGCGTTAGCAATTAGACAATGTTATTTCCACATAATTGGACGTCTTGCGTTTTCCATATATATTTTGGATATTTAATGAAGAGTTTAGTATTATATTCGTTATCATGCATGAATGGGACGATCTGTGTGTTTATTTACCCTGCAAAATCAGTGATGGATGTCTTGAAAATATATCAATTGTCCAAATGGAAAAAAAACCCACATTGAAGACTTTCCTGTAACTAAAAATATGACACTTCAAAACAAAATTATGTGTTCACACTATATAGTAATACATTTAATTATTTGAAATATCTAAGATTGGTTTTGGTTTGCGGTGTAATATTCCATCCACAATCCTCTCAATCAATTTTTTTGTCAATGAAAATTTTTTTTTTTCAAGTAATGGCGTCCCGGAAACTATGATGCAGCTGTGGTGGGCATACCAAAAACAAAAGCGCTTTTACGAACCAATCATAAGTACCAGACTGCAGTTTTTCTTCCCCTCTAAATCCTGGGTGCTTCAGGGATTATTGACCGAAAATTTGGATAAACTCATTAGAAAAACTGCTTTGTGTGGAACAGTAATAATGCTGGGTTTTTTTCAAACCAGTGTCTGAAAATTCTAATTTTCTTGGAGCTTACTTATTGAAATGTTGCGATTGTCAATTACATAAAAATGGATTTAATATTTTTTTTTCAAAATCTGCTCCAGATCTATTTTGGAAGGATTTATAAGGAGGATTTTCTCTGTAACAAAATTATGACACCTGTTTGAGAGTAGGAAGATTTGTCTTGGTTTGAGGACTCATATTCTTTCTAAAGAGAAATCCTCTCTATAAATTCCCCAAAAATACCTAAACATGCAGACCAGGGGGGGGGGGGGGACATTTTGATCAATCATAATACAACTGACTATCGTAGATTTTCAAGGCTTATATTTCAGAATGTAAACTTCAAGAAAACCTTATGTGAAAATCACTTATTCTTTTCGAATTCAGCGATAGAGTGAATTTATACATGAAGATCTTGATGACTGCTACGACCCATTTGTTATTGTTGTCCAGTATTACAAAATGTTGTTATCACTATATATATATCATAAATTATACGTTCCTCATGCTATAGTTAACGGATAAATATCTTGTCCATTGTGAATACAAGTTATGAAGTTTGACTGAAGTCAGTCACTGTACGTCCTCGTATAGTGGCATGGGATTCTCCTAAGCCATTATAACAATTTGACGGTGAATGACCATATGAATGACAAACACTTTAATTTATTTATTCATTTATTAAGTTATTTAATTATGTTCTAATATTGCACAGCGCATCGTTCATATTGTCACACCTTATTGGAAAATCTCTTCAATATAACTGAATTCCTTCTTTTGTAAAATATTGAGAGGGAAAAATTAATCCTCAAAATTTATATTTGAGATTCCCCAATTTCTGAGTGTATTTTGGGAATGTGTGGTGAAGATAACCCAGCGACCAATAAAAAAGAGAAAATGAGCGACGAACAATCAAAATGAATTGCGAACTTGATGCTTATAGAATCGGTATGCTGAACCGAATTCGGTTGTTCTGTTCTTGGGTGTACATGTAGGTTTATTTAGCAAGCAGAGACAACAGAAAGCAGTGAATATGATCCAATGAAAGCGAAGCCTCCTTCGAGTGTCATTAAGAATACGAATCTATCATATGATAAAGCCATATAATATGATCACTTTACCTCGCTGTGCCAGGATGTAATCTCATGTTGCATGATACAACGATTGTTAAATAACATGTGTTATTCGTTGCCAGAAGACACTAATTAAAAGCCACGGGGACAGATCTAGAAGTGCTCGATATTTGAACTGTTGATTCGCATAGCCTGTCTGAGTAATTAACTACAGCTACTGATTATAAGTCTTCTTATCCTGTAGTTAAAACAGGCCGGCCAATATTGTAACTATACGGTCACGATGACATGGGTCAAAGAGGTATGGTGTTACAACAGCCCTGCGAATCCAGTGAGATTGCGGTGAATTATGTCGGCGTCTGATGTAACCGCAAATTATGCAGGACGTACAAGATGCAGAAAGGCTCGATTCGAAGAGTATAACGACCTGTATAGTTAACATTTCAGGGACAGGAATACTGCTATAGTAATTAAGGAGTACATGATGGCGAGGAATAACAAGAACAATACGAGAGCAGCAATAGTAGTAGTAGTATAGTAGTAGTAGAAAATGATGGCATTTGGTAAAGCATTCCATTTTCTAAGTTAAAAAATATGCAATGTTTGTGTACTTTTAAAAGCAAGCATAAAATTTGGTACATATGACCATGCTGATTAGTTGTGGCTAAAGAATCAAGATGGCCACCTGGTGGAGCAGGTGGTTAATTTGGCATAAGCTGCTTCGAATTCAATCTCAGTAAAATCAAGGTGGCGCCACCTGGTGGAGCAGGTGGTTGATCTGGCATAAGCTGCTTCGAATTCAATCTCAGTAAATTCAGATATAATATCACGGAATATTATATCTGAATTCAGCCCTATATAAATCCCATGTGAATCCGACACTACTATTGTTAGCCAACCAGGTGGCTAGCTTGTTGTAATGACGCCCTCAGTAACTACACACGGTAGCGCGTGGACTAATATATAAACATTATCTGGAAACAGTATCCAAATATGGCATCATTTCCAGACAGTGTCCGTGAAGATTGTCACGGATTGGTATCGGGACAGGGGATTGGATAGTCTGATTTTGGAATTGACTTATCATGTTCGGTCCGGTACTTAGTCTCCACATACTGATACTATGTGAAGGTGTACATGATTTGCATATGCAGAGCTTGTGAATCATTTGTATATTAGTAGGAAGATACATTTTGATTGTGGTTCCGTGGTGTCGTGTGCAAAATCTATTGTGAGTTGTTGAGCTGTAGCTAAATGCTATATTTCGTGAGTCTCTCTCAAACGCCAGCGGGGTGTGGACGTTTCCAACCTCGGAGACTCTGTCTGTATGTGCTTGGTCTTGTAAACCGTGAGTATAAGAGTTACTAGGTTTTTCTATAATGTGGGAAACATATGGAGGTTTATTGTATATAATTGTCTGTAATATTTATCACCGATGTAAGTTATCTACATTCATTCGTATTAACTGTATTTTCTTCAGTGAAATGAACGTACGCATTTGCATTGAGTAACTGTTAATGGCTAATTGAATAGTAATTGATAACGATAACGGAACAATACTAGTTATGTATTGAGAGCGATTATTCCGTGTATTTCAGACAACCTGTTTTGTGTGTCCGGTTAATTTGTGGGCCTGCTACACGTAGGAGTCCAGATGTATGGCACGGACGTTACAAGTCGTGACCGACGCTAATGGGTACCACTGGACTGTGTGCAGGACGGGGCCTGAATTATTGTTCGCCACTGGATGGGGATGTACGGCACAGACGCTACAGGTCGTGACCGGACATTAACGTGTTATACCATTGGACTGTGTGCAGAACAGGCCGTGTTCAGGAGTTTACTATCTCCGGAGGGAATAAAAAAGTTGAACCGTTTGTGTGTGATAACCGGACTGTTTCGTGATGTTTCGTGAATATTAGGGTTTTTTGTACAGTCGCGACCGTTATTTATATGTATATCGTGTTTGGAATTCTATATAAATGTTAAATGTTTTCTTGTAAATAAGTGTTTGTTGTCAATTAGTCTGGTTGACGCTACGTCACAGGTTTCATCGTGACATTTTGGGGGCTTGTCCAAATTTTGAGTAAAATCGAAAACTTTTCAAATTGTGGCAATACCAGATTAGTTGACACTGTGAATATTCTGTATTGATTTTTTTTGTCTGTGTGGCGTCTTAGTGTGCTATACTGCTAATTCTGATAATGATTAAGGCATTTTGCCCAAGACGCTATTTAATAATGCATATTTTGTGTATGATACCATGATCTTCAAAATACTTCTGTCCACATCGTTCTGTTGTGTGGCTATCATATTTTTATTGGTAGTGCCTTATGACTCACCAATTGATAGCGAAATGGATTTGGATTATGAAAAAATGCTTGACATAGGGGAGAGATTAGGTCTAAAAGAGAAAGCCCTATTAGACTTTGTAGATGGGAAAATTAAGGAAAAATTTGATAGAGAGGAAAGAGTTAGGGTAAGAGAATGGGAAAGAGAAGAGAGGGAAAAGAATGGCAAGATAGAATTGTTGGAAAAGCAAATTGAGTTAGAGACAATTAAAGGTCAACACTTGGATAAGGGTGCAAAGGCATTTGGGAGTGACACTGTTAAGGCGACTAGGCCAAAACTACCTGTGTTGAATGAATCTAAAGACGATTTAGATGCCTACTTAAATAGATTTGAAAGGTTTGCAGAGAGTCAAAAGTGGCATAGTGCAGACTGGGCTGTTAATCTCAGCGCATTGTTAACAGGTAAAGCATTGGAAGTGTTTGCTAGGTTACCTAGTGAAGATGCTTTGAATTTTGATAAGTTAAAGGAGGCCCTATTACATAGCTTTCAGTTGACGGAAGAAGGCTTTCGTCACAAGTTTAGGACTTGTAAACCGGATCGAACTGAAACCTTTAATCAATTTGCTGCTAGATTAGGCAATTATTTTGATAGGTGGGTCGAGTTGAGTAAAGTTGAGGAAAGGTCATATGATGACTTGAGGGATTTATTGTTAAGGGAACAATTGATCGGTTCGTGTGACAAAGACTTAGCTCTCTTTTTGAAAGAAAGAATACCTAGTAGCGTTGATCAAATGGCAACATTGGCTGATCAGTACAGGGAGGCGCGCAGTGGTACGTATCGTTCCAGTAATCCGGAAAAACGTAACTTTAACCCAAATTTGAAACGAAATTCGGACTATGACAATTCAAGTACAACCAAACACGAAAGTTTTGAGAAGCGCTGTTACAATTGCTTGAAATATGGGCACATCCGCCGGTTTTGTACGAAGCCAGATAGGTCGAAGAGACATCCACAGGCGTCGAGTAGGTTGGACGAGAAATTTGAAGATTTTCATGACAAAGACATTGTAGGTTGTTGTGAAAATATGCCTGTGACTGACGGGTTTATCGGATCCAACAAAGTAACTGTTTTGAGAGATACGGGATGTAGCGGAGTCGTGGTGAAACGCGGTTGCATTTCTCCAGAACAAATTGGGGATAAAACTAGGCGTTGTTTTCTGATGGATGGAACTGTTAGGGAGGTCCCGATAGCTACAGTTTGTGTGAACACTCCTTTTTATATGGGAACTGTAGACGCGCTTTGCATGGAGTCGCCTCTGTATGATTTAATTATAGGAAACATCGAAGGCGTGCGTGCCGCTAATGATCCAGACCCAAATTGGAGGGGTAAGAAATCAAGAGTGAATGCGGAACTGGCTCAGGCTGTACAAACTCGTGGACAAAAACAGATGCAGGCCAAACCTATTAAGCCCCTAAAGGTACCCCAGGTAATGTCCGAGGTAACTGCCGAACAATTTAAAATTGATCAACAGGAAGACAAGTCTCTAACCAAAATTCGGGAACTGGCTGCCACTGGTCTGGCCCGTGTGACTCAAAAGAACTCCGTTAAATTTTTCAAGCGGAATGGACTGATATATAGGGAGTACCACTCGCCAAAAACTGAAAATGGAAAAGTTTTTACTCAACTGGTGGTACCGAGAAAACATAGACGGAAAGTTATGTCTTTAGCGCACGAGAGTATGCTCGGGGGGCATTTAGGTTCGCGGAAAACAGCTCGAAAAGTAGTGACTAACTTTTGTTGGCCTGGGATCCAAAGTGACGTCACTCGCTACTGTAGGTCGTGTGATGTCTGCCAGAGAACTTTTCCAAAAGGTAGAGTTACTAGAGTACCACTGGGGGATATGCCCTTGATTGAAGTTCCTTTCCATCGTATTGCAGTCGATATAGTTGGACCTATGAAGCCAGTAACCGAGCGTGGAAATCGTTATATACTTACTCTTGTCGATTACGCCACGAGATATCCAGAAGCGGTGGCCCTTAAGGGAATAGAGGCCGAACGCGTGGCGGAGGCATTAGTTGACATTTTCACACGAGTTGGCGTTCCGCGTGAAATACTGACGGACTTGGGTTCCCAGTTTACCTCCGGTGTAATGAAGGAAGTCAGTAGACTGTTATCTATGAAACGACTCACCACTACTCCATATCACCCAGCATGCAATGGCCTAGTTGAGAGATTCAATGGCACGTTGAAAAGCATGCTGCGGAAAATGTGTGCGGAACGGCCTAAAGACTGGGATCGTTATCTTTCACCTTTGTTGTTCGCGTATCGCGAGTCTCCTCAGGACAGTTTGGGGTTCTCTCCATTTGAACTTTTGTATGGGCGAACTGTTAGAGGGCCTATGTCTATTTTGAAGGAAATCTGGACCAAGGAAATAGAGAATCCTGAAGTCAAAAGTACTTATCAGTACGTCATAGATCTGAAGTCGAGATTAGAAGACACGTGTAAAGTCGCGCATGATGAACTGCGAAAGTCCAAGCAACGCTACAAACGATACTACGACCGTAGAAGTAGAACACGAAAGTTTAAAATTGGTGACAAAGCCCTAGTATTACTACCCACTGATAACAATAAACTTTTGATGCAATGGAAAGGTCCATACACTGTGGTGGAACTGGTAGGTAATTGTGATTACAGATTAAATGTGCACGGAAGTACCAAAACATATCACGCAAATTTATTGAAGAAATATGAAATTCGAGAATGTATTTCAGCGTGTGTGAAACCGGATGTGGAAGTTTCCATCTGCTCTGGCGCCGTGGATTCTGTGTGTTCGGCGGTGATAGACGACAATGACCCAGTTTCATCAGACGATTTGGTACAATTCCCTTTGATCGGTAAGGAGTGTGTAACTGACGTACATGTGGGTGAAACTTTGTCGGCAGAACAGAATGCGGAGATGCAGGAGATTTTGGGTGAGTTTTCTGACATTTTGACCGACATTCCAGGCAGAACTAATTTAGTGGAACACGAGATAAAGTTGACAACTGACACTCCCGTTCGTTCAAAACCGTATCCATTACCATTTGCCATGCGGAAAACTGTTCAGAATGAGGTTAAGGAAATGTTAAAGTTGGGAGTTATTGAGCCTTCTGAATCACCGTATGCAGCTCCCATAGTTCTTGTCAAGAAACCGGACGGAAGTAATCGATTTTGTGTAGATTTCAGACGCCTAAACCGGATTACTGTGTTCAATGCCGAACCTATACCTAGCACGGAGGAAATATTCACTAGATTGACGAAAAGTCGGTTCTTCACAAAAATTGACCTCAGCAAAGGTTATTGGCAACTGCCCATGGGAAGAAGCTCAAAGGAAAAGACCGCGTTCCTTTCACCGGAAGGATTATTTCAGTTTAGAGTTATGCCTTTTGGGTTGGTTAATGCCCCAGCATCCTTCAGTCACATGATGCGGAAGTTGCTTCACGACATAGAAGAGGCCACGAACTATATTGACGATATCCTTGTTCATACTGAAACTTGGGAGCAACATAAACGAGCGGTTCGGCGAGTTCTGATTAGAATACGTGAGGCGAACTTGACAGCTCGTCCTTCGAAATGTTTCTTTGGATATGGCAGTCTAGATTTCTTGGGTCTGATTGTGGGAAATTCGAGTGTTCGTCCAAATCCTGAAAAGGTTAAAACCGTTCTTGATTCCTGCAGACCGGAAACGAAAAAGCAAGTTCGGTCGTTTCTTGGCCTGGCGGGATATTACCGGAAGTTCATACCAAATTTTGCTGCACTCGCGGTACCACTTACAGACTTGACAAAGAAGGGCCAGCCGAACAAAATTGTATGGGGTGAAAGTCAAGAAAACTCATTCAATGCATTGAAGGCGCATTTATCGAGTTCACCGATTCTGCGTCTTCCTGATTTCGAGAGACCCTTTATTGTACAAACTGATGCCTCGGACACCGGTATTGGTGCGGTTCTCCTGCAGGAGGAAAATGGCGAGAAATTTCCCATTGCGTACGTGAGCAAGAAGTTATTGCCACGGGAGAGGGCCTATTCCACTATTGAGAAGGAGTGTTATGGAATTGTCTGGGGAATTCAAAAATTCCAGGCATATTTGTATGGACAAGAATTTATGCTTGAGACAGATCACCAGCCATTGATATATCTCAACCAGGCGAAAGTGACAAATGGTCGGTTAATGCGGTGGGCTTTGACTCTACAGCCATATAGATTCCGATTAATTGCAATCAGAGGATCTGAAAACATTGGCGCGGACTATCTCAGCCGTAGTTCGAGCATAGAGCACGAAAACTAAGATTTTCAAGTTTTGTAAATATTGAAGGTAAAAAAAAAAAAAAAAAACGTATACACCTTTTTTTTCCCCATAGGGGAAAAGTAGTGTCACGGATTGGTATCGGGACAGGGGATTGGATAGTCTGATTTTGGAATTGACTTATCATGTTCGGTCCGGTACTTAGTCTCCACATACTGATACTATGTGAAGGTGTACATGATTTGCATATGCAGAGCTTGTGAATCATTTGTATATTAGTAGGAAGATACATTTTGATTGTGGTTCCGTGGTGTCGTGTGCAAAATCTATTGTGAGTTGTTGAGCTGTAGCTAAATGCTATATTTCGTGAGTCTCTCTCAAACGCCAGCGGGGTGTGGACGTTTCCAACCTCGGAGACTCTGTCTGTATGTGCTTGGTCTTGTAAACCGTGAGTATAAGAGTTACTAGGTTTTTCTATAATGTGGGAAACATATGGAGGTTTATTGTATATAATTGTCTGTAATATTTATCACCGATGTAAGTTATCTACATTCATTCGTATTAACTGTATTTTCTTCAGTGAAATGAACGTACGCATTTGCATTGAGTAACTGTTAATGGCTAATTGAATAGTAATTGATAACGATAACGGAACAATACTAGTTATGTATTGAGAGCGATTATTCCGTGTATTTCAGACAACCTGTTTTGTGTGTCCGGTTAATTTGTGGGCCTGCTACACGTAGGAGTCCAGATGTATGGCACGGACGTTACAAGTCGTGACCGACGCTAATGGGTACCACTGGACTGTGTGCAGGACGGGGCCTGAATTATTGTTCGCCACTGGATGGGGATGTACGGCACAGACGCTACAGGTCGTGACCGGACATTAACGTGTTATACCATTGGACTGTGTGCAGAACAGGCCGTGTTCAGGAGTTTACTATCTCCGGAGGGAATAAAAAAGTTGAACCGTTTGTGTGTGATAACCGGACTGTTTCGTGATGTTTCGTGAATATTAGGGTTTTTTGTACAGTCGCGACCGTTATTTATATGTATATCGTGTTTGGAATTCTATATAAATGTTAAATGTTTTCTTGTAAATAAGTGTTTGTTGTCAATTAGTCTGGTTGACGCTACGTCACAGGTTTCATCGTGACAAAGATCAAAGAGTTTACTCCCGCCGAAAAGTCTGGCTTTGTTAGGCGGTAGAAAATATCAAAAGATTGAAGTGCCGCGCGAAGATGTTGATCTCCGTGAAGTAAACGTCAATCACTGTCAGAGAGAAAGGTCAGAAATGGTCGTGATTGGCTTATTATGGAATCTCGCAGAATATCGGCGACCATTTCGCACGAAGTTTTCATAGCGTCACGTCTAGATGGTATTCCCCTGATTTACCATCTTGGTTTACCTAGATTGTTTCGAATTCCTCTAATATTTTTCTTACTCCTTAGTCTAGGCGTTGAACCGTCGCACAATATATCTTGGGGTCAGGCTCGGCTAGAAAATGTAAAACAAATTCAAGATGGCCGCTCTGATGACGTGGCAATTACGACAAATCGAAAATAGAAGCATTTTTTGGTCGATTTTTCTGTTAAAATTTCCGATATTTTTATTTATACTTTTTTCTTCGATATTACTGCATAACAAATTAGGAAATAATTACCCAATGTGAAATGAAATATATTTGGCCATTTTAAAAAAAAAGTCAAATAGTTTGAAGAAAAAACGATGAAAATAAGACTTTTAAGTCACATCTTCATGGAAGACATTTTGAATTCGCCCATGAATTTATGCTGCTCGAAGGGATAAACAATTAGGCTCAGAATAACCCCAATCTGTTAGACAATAACATCATAGAGAGACCCATCTGAATTCTTCATCGTTTCGGAGATAGTGTAGCAAGTTTGGTACAAGGGCGACCTGTTAGGAAAACCGGAAAATCGACCAAAAAATGCCTGTTTTGAAGATGACTTCACTGTGACGTCATCACTGCGGCCATCTTGGATTTTTTGTGCATTTTCTGGTAGAGCTTAACGCAAGAGTAGAGTATGATGAGTTTCATTCACCTAGCTCAAGGTGTAAGAAATGCACCTCCCCCCTCCCCCAGGCCTGGACAGGTCCCAAAAATCCCAGACCAGATAGGGTTAATGTCACAAGTACGACAATGAGAAATTGCAATAGCAACTACTAATGACACAATTGTCGCAATTAGCGACAATAACGGATGGCGCTGCATGCAGAGTCCAGCGTCGCTTGCTAATGACACAATTGTGACATTAGCTGCTAATGACATATTTGTCGCAATCCCTTGTTTGCCGTCGGCACATATATTTTATGGTATTAACGTTATTTTTCTTTGTATGTACCGACTCAAAAAAGTGTGCAACACCGTCAAAAGGATTGGTTATAGTCGTGACGTACCCAACATAGTAAGGTCAAAACGACCAAATATGCTTAGGTCCGTCGCGCTTAAGCTCGAAATAACAGCTGGTCAGTTCTAACCAATCCTTCTAATTGTGAACCGAGAGATAAATTGTTAGCATAAATAAAAGGCGTGGACAAAATGTTGATATGATGTATATTGGCGAAGCGCTATGCAGACTGTTAAATTGGCGAGATATGCAAGAGGTGAAAATCAACCATATGACTCCACAGGAAAGCCTCCGTCGGCACCTCCCATTCAAACTAATACCGAAGATTCTATAGGACTAGTCTTGGTATCTCGGACGTGCCTTTATTGCAGATGTTCATATGGGAACCATAAAGAAACCATACGGCTCTGACCACTGGCTCCAGCAGAATTGGATACGCCAGCTCAGAAGCTGTGATGACAGATCAGTTCAAATAGGTAACTCATCTGATGTTAAAAGATAAGCATCGATGGCGCCTGGTGGAGTAAGCGCCGCACTATACGGTAAACATTCTGACACGAATATCCCTACCATAGCCCCGACGTGAATATATCCGCAACAGTCAGACGGGAACTATCTATGGACCTCATTGGCCTGAAATCCATTCTCAATGCAGATATACTCTTCCTATCGGCTAGACCATTCAAAATATGTGTTTGCACTGGTATAATACCGATCTTGTGATATTCAATATACTTTGTATTATGTCATAAATGTTACTGGTACAAACCATGAAAAATGCCATTCATGATTGTATTTCGAGGGCCTGAATATCTGTAGTGATTGTAATAAAAGCACTTCAACTTGATAAATATTGTGTTTTCCCATTGATTTCACATTATTCACTGCTATTCCCTCTTTCAGATATCCGATTTGTCGGGCTACACCCCCCCCCCCCTCCTCCCATTAAAACAGCTAGCCAATTAGGCTGAAGAAAATATACCTTGTAAGGGCCATTCCAAAATTACATAACGCGTTTTTACATTTTAGCATCAAAGAAGATAACGCCATATGAACGGGTTACCTAATTTTAGAATGGTCAACTACATTGCATGTAAAAAGCAATACCTTGTTAATTTCCTTAAGTTAACGACGCAAACACATTTGTCGATGAGAGTGATATTTAATAGGCCTACCCAGACAAACACATTGGACTGATGTGTATTCCTCGTAATCCTTCATGTTTTGAAGATGCACCAAAATTGACTTCAGAATGATACAAAGATTTAAAAACAAATACTGGTACTTTGTACAATTATCTCCCTAGTTTAATCCGTGGCGTGTCCCACTCCTCTTACTCACATCCTCCCCCGCTTTACTCACTACACTTTAAATAATAAGTGTCTTGAAATAAAACACTTTTCTGTCCCCACTGGCTTACATGACCCCCCCCCCCCTCATTTTGGGAGAGTTTTCTTAGTTTTGCATCGATTTTTCAACGGCCGGTTGTCTAGGTCGACTATACACATGGAAGTGGCATAAAAGATAAATGTGACGGGACTCAGTTACGTGTTTTCGGAACCGGCTAAACGACAAGCAGTTGATATAAATGTTATAAATAAAAAATCAGAAATCGTATGAACCTACTTTTTCTACGATAGATTACTGGGTTGTTGCCGATACTAGTAGACTGCGATTGAATATTTACGTGTGACACGAGTAGGCCAGAGCGCCAAACTTGAAATTACACATTGCGAAGCACGTGCTTTTTGCACTCAGCTAACGGTAGGTGAAAGTTACTGTGGATTACAAATATACAAACCCCGCTATGCCGGGACTGTGACCGCTTTTCAAAAGAGGAATATATTAACTTTTAATCGCCATGCATCCACCGATCTGAAGCAGCGTCTTTCTCTCCGAAAACGAAGTCGATTGTTACGAATTTTTGGAACCGGACAATTTACGGAACCGGATAATCTTCTGTACCGCAATGGTTAAATAAAACAATCAAAATGAACAATTGGTCCACGAAGCGGAACAAGTAGCTATAAACTAAAATTATCTTGGAATCCCCTTCAGAAAGTCCAGGATGCAGGTTTCGGACCTTGAGGATACATACGCGGACTTGTACGGCCACTGGGGACCACAAAGGAGGTTCAGGGAGTCGGACAGGTCACGGTATTTGTCAGAAGAACGGTCGGATAAAACTGAACATAACCATTCTTTCAAACATACTGTAAGGGATGTAAATTTATTTATTCTGAAAACCTGGAAATACGTAATTATACTAGAGACAAACATCAATGTTTCAAAGATGTACCATCGTGAGATCACCGATGATGCAGTCAAGATCCAAACTGTCCTTACTCTACGTTCGCGCAAGGGATTGCTTTCCATGTTTCCAAATTTATCTAGTATTAATCTTGATCTTGGCCACCAGTGATTCACAATGACCGAATGTCATGCACTTCGAGCAAGCTATTGAACCTGAATATCACTTGATAAACGCAAATACATCATGGGAAATTATGTTCGCACTTCCTTGTGTGATTAATTTTATTCCTGCGTATGTACTCGTACGTAACGGTTCCCTCTACTGGTATGTTTCTAACTTTCATGGAGATATCAGTAGTATAGTCACCGCATCTGGACGCTCTGTCTCTGGCGAAAGGGGCCCCTAGTGGACCGATTGGGTTGAGTGAGGTGTCAAAGTAAAGCGCTCCTCCAGGGTCATCAAGTCATGGGTGAGTGCATGTAAATTGAGGACTTGTCCCGAAAATATAAAAAGCGGAACACGGACTTTACCCCCAAAATAGGGGAAAACTCCTATCAACCATATCCAAAAGGGCAAATATCAGTGCCCGGGCTTACCGGGGCCTGCCGATCAAGTCAATCGGGTGGGTGCATGTAAAATGAGGATTTGTCACCGAAAATATAAAAAGCGGAACACGGACTTCACCCCTAAAATAGGGGAAAACTTCTATCAACCCTATCCAAAAGGGGTAATATCGGTCCCCTGGTTTATCGGGGCCTGCCTATCAAGTTATGGGTGGGTGCATGTAAAAGTTTCTGCAGAAAAAAATCTAAAAAGCGGAACACGGACTTTATCCTACAATAGGGGCCTTATTCGCACATTTGCATCTATACGGGAAAATGCATATATGGGCTATGGGGTGGCCATTTTTTTGTGGATTTTACTATGGGTTGTTTGGTCTTGCTTTTCACGTCTCGCCACGAAAAACACGATGAGCGGGGTCCCGAAGTTAAGCGGTGAAATTTTTGGAAAAGTTCACGGAGGTCTGGATAGGCCCATAAGCCCATACTGGCTATGGGGGATAGGTCCAAACTGGGAAATTCACACATGTTCATTGCGGCATGGGTTTTTTGGTCTTGTGTTTCATGTCTCACCACATAGAATACGATGGGAGGGGTCCCGAAGTTAAGCGGTGAAATTTTTCGAAAAGTTCACGGAGGTCCGGATAGGCCCATAGGCCCATACTGGCTATGGGGGATAGGTCCATGCTGGGAAATTCACACATGTTTATTGCGGTATGGGTTGTTTGGTCTTGTTTTTCACGTCTCACCACGTAGAACACGATGGGAGGGTGTCCCGAACTTAAGCTGTGAAATTTTTTGAAAAGTTAACGGAAATCTGGATAGACCCATAGGCCCATACTGGCTATGGAGGGTAGGTCCATACTGGGAAATTCACACATGTTCATTGCGGTATGGGTTGTTTGGTCTTGTTTTTCACATCTCACCACGTAGAACATGATGAGAGGGGTCCCGAAGTTAAGCGGTGAAATTTTTTGAAAAGTTCACGGAGGTCTGGATAGGCCCATAGGCCCATACTGACTATGGGGGATAGGTCCATACTGGGCAATTCACACATGTTTATTGCGGTATGGGTTGTTTGGTCTTGTTTTTCACGTCTCACCACGTAGAACACTATGGGATGGGTCTCGAAGTTAAACGGTGACGTTTTTGGAAAAGTTCCCGGAGGTCTGGATAGGCCCATAGGCTCATACTGGCTCAGGGGGTATATCCATACTGAGCAATTCACACATGTTCATTGCGGTATGGGTTGTCTGGTCTTGTTTTTCACGTCTGACCACGTAGAAGACGATGGGAGGGGTCTCTAGTATATAAAACACGGATTGACCTTTGGCGAAAGTACTTGTCCATGTACCTATACTCTACGCATGTCCATGTATTCTTTGCTTATCCTGTACATGTACTATTTGCTTATACATGTACTATATGTGCCTGTACATGTAATCTGCCCATGTACATACACTCTGCCAATGTACATGTTCCTTGTCCATGTACATGTACTCTTGCGGGAACAACACAGTATCCTGATTGTATATATATATCACGGTGATGTAGCGTTAGTCAGCTTACCTGGCTAGTACTTCACACATTTATCGTTGTGAATTGTTGATTGATTCTTAATTGTAAGAAATTACATGTAGCTTGTCAGTATTTATATTCTTATTTTAGTCTTTCTCCTATTTTGATACCAATGATTACATTAACATCAAGAACGATATTGTTGTTGCCGTTCAATATCGGTCTGACGCTTATATGGAGGCGTATTCAAGGTAATCGACACAAACGTTGGATAGAAACATTATAGAATACCTGTCCCTTTTGCATCTTTAGTAGAGGAAACATTCATTATCTGTGAAGAAAGTGAAAAACGTAAAACTTAGGAAAAATATCATTAACATGGCTCCATAAGATGCCTTGAGGGAAGGTACCCACATACCAAATTTGAAAGAATCCATTCAGGTCCAACAATTACTTTCCGGAAATGCAATTTTACCTTGGCCCACAGGTAGTGCCATGTATAGGCAGATAGGCATAAAAAATAATCCCAACCGAGACCTTGAGGCAAGATCCCTTGACATTGGAAATAGAAAATGTTAACTTGGCCTACAGGTGGTGCCACCTATGAGCAGATCGACAAGAAAAACAATCCCAAGCGAAACCTTTAGATAAGGTACATGTATACCAAACTGAAAGAATTCATTCAAGTTTTAAAAAGTTATTGTCCGGAAACATAATTTTAAATTTGGCCCAGGGTGGCGCCACCTATATGTGGATCGGCATGAAAAACAATGTCAAATGAGAAATTGAGGCGAGGTACTTACACACCAAATTTGGAAAAAATCGGTTCAGGTTTTCAAAATTTATTGTCTGGAAACATTTAACTTGGCTTTCAGGTGGTCCCCCTATACACAAATCAACATGAAAAACACTCTGAAGCCAGATCTTGAGGCAAGGTACTACACACCAAATTTGGAAAGAATCCTAAAAAGTTTTTAAGAGTTATTGTCTGGAGATGCAATTTTAGCTTGGCCCCAGATGGCATCACCCAGAGGCAGACTGGCATGAAAAACAATTCCAAGCAAGATGTATAGACCAGGGACCCACTTACCAAGTTCAAAAACATGGGTCTGTGCCTGATAAATTGAAACCTTTTGGGGTTGCAATTCATTGAGGGGCGGCAGAATTATCCCAATATTGCAGATAATGTACAAATTTCAACTCCTGCCAAGATATATTGGAGATATATATGCTCAAACACAATATAGGAGGGTAGGGCGAGGGCTAGTTTGAGAGATAGAGGGTGCGGCGCGGCACCCTGGGGGTGGGGGCATGCTCCCCTTGAGGGTAGTGGTAGGTGTGCTGACATGAAAGCCATAGAAAGCTCCCTGTTCATGAAACAACCACACTGACAACTGCATACCATCATTTGTCAGTCTGGAAAACCACAAGGTCGAATTCACTTCAATTCAGGAAATTGATCATATGCACAGTGTGCACCCAAACTTTAGGAACTGAGTTGTAATCCATATAGTAAGTTACACGTGTGGACACAAATGGTTCGTGCAGAAGCTTTAGGGTAAATCATATGATGTGGAATACAATTATTTGATAGCAAAATTGAAGGAACCGTTGTCCTTCATTTAAGATGACACGAAATTCCAAAAAAAACAGGGGTTCGGTATTTCATATACATCTGAAATAAAATATGGTTCGTGCAAAAGCTTTACGGTAAATCATATGATGTAGAATACAATTATTTGATAGCAAAATTGAATGAAATGCTGTCCTTCATTCAAGATGACACGAAATTCAAAAACCCGGGGTTCAGTACTGCGGGAATTTCATATTATGCTTCTAAAATTAAAAAAATATGGTTCGTGCAAAAGCTTTAGAGTAAATCATATGATGTGGAATAGAATGATTTGATAGCAAACTGAAGGAAGTGTTGTCCTTCATTTAAGGAAATTCAAAACTAACAGGGGTTCGGTACTGCGGGGGAATTCCCCCGCCAGTTATTTCATATTATACTTCTGAAACAAAATATGGTTCTTGCAAAAGCTTTAGTGTAAATCATATGATTTGGAATAGAAGGAATGGACAGCAAAATTTAGGAAAATGGTGTCCTTCCTTTAAAGGGACATGAAATTCAAAACTAACAGCGAAAACGAAAATGGCAAACACATAAGGCATCCCTAGGGATGCCTAATTAGACAAAGCATTTGGAAGTTATCGCTTGTGAAAAATTTGAATGGAAACGACGGACATACACAGAAGATTGGAACAGGCCCCAGTGGCGCCTCCTTAAGGTGGATCTTGCTGAAACGCAATACCAACTCACGTCTGGTTACAAGGAGTGTATATACTAAATTTCGAAGGAATCCGACAAAGCTTTTGGAAGTTATCGCCTGTGAAGAATTTGAACAGACATCCACACACACAAAGAGATCAAGACCCATTTTAACTGGAACGGACACGAAGAAGCGAAACTCAGTGGCACCACCTTCAGGCAGATGTTCCTGAAATGCAGTAGCAACCAGCGTCTTGTCGCAAGATATGCGTATGCTGAATTTCGAGAGAATCCGACGAAGCGATTGGACGTTATCACTTGCGAAAAATTTTAACAGGCGTCGACGGACACAAAGAGGCAAGACCCATTTTTACCCAGTGGCGCCACCTTCAGCCAGATGTTGCTGAAATGCAATACCAACTGGCGTCTTGTCGCAAGGAATGCGTATGGCGAATTTTGGAACAATCCAACAAAGCGTTATGAAGTTATCGCTTGCAGAAAATTTGAACAGGCATGCACGGACGTCCACGGACATCCACGGACACAAAGAAGCAAGAACCATTTTCAAGTCCCCGGTCGCGTTGCGGCGGGGGACAATAAGTAACTTATCTGTGTTAAAAGATAAGCATCGATGGAGCCTGACGGAGTAAGCGTCTCAACATAAGGTAAACATTTCAACACGGATAGCCCTACCATAACCCCGACGTGAATATATCAGCAACAGTCAGCCAGGAACTATCTAAGCAACCCCAGTGGTTAAATAAAACAACCCAAATGAACAATTAGTCCACGAAGCGGAACAAGTGGCTATAAACTAAAATTTTCTTGGAATCCCCTTCAGAAATTCCAGGGTGTATGATTTGGATCCTTGAGGACTCATACGCGGACTTGTACGGCAAGTGGGGACCAAATTAGGGGTTCAGGGAGTCGGGCAGGTCAGGGTTTTTGTCAGAAGAACAGTCAGATAAAACTGAACATAATCATTCTTTCAAACATACTGTAAGGGATGTAAATTTATTTATTCTGAAAACCTGGAAATACGTAATTATACTAGAGACAAACATCAATGTTTCAAAGATGTACCATCGTGAGATCACCGATGATCCAGCCAAGATCCAGACGGTCCTTACTCTACGTTCGCGCAAGGGATTGCTTTCCATGTTTCCAAATTTATCTAGTATTAATCTTGAACTTGGCCACCAGTGATTTACAATGGCCGAATGTCATGCACTTCGAACAAGCTATTGAATCTGAATATCACTTGGTAAACGCAAAGACATCACGGGAAATTCAGGAATTTCAGTTTCTGAAAACGCCGATGTCTCGTTTACAAGCAGTAAATTCGAGTGAACTACAGTTCCAATTACTACTGGTACAATCCGAGTTTTACATGGATATTGTAATACCAGAAGGATGTGGACACTCCCATTTTATGGTACAGGCGCAATCCTGTCCACTCAGAATTCCAATATAGCGCCTGGCCATCTACATGATTCGAGGAATAACATGATCAACAACCTAAATTGGACCTGTTTCAGTGAGTTTCGGGTGACCGTTGACATTTGGACTGGAGAATAGAGCACAGAATGTTTTCAATAATTTCCTGTTTGTGGGCATCACGTTGTGCATTGACCTCTTTGACCTGTATGACATTTCAGACATTTGAGATCTCCATACTTGGCACATTATCTCACCGATGTGTCAACTATTATTTTTATTTTTATTTCGCTGATTTCCTGATTCTTGAGATGTTGACCGTTTACCTCAATTTTATTTCTTCGTCTTCTCCTTATATATCCACTTGAAAAAGCTTGCGATGTTCAATAATTTGGCCCAAGTAAACCTTGCTGCCCAAAAACAACCCATGATGCAATGCATAACATTGACAGCCCTTCTCAGATGTTTACATCAGAAAAGGCATTGGCCAATGCCATGCCTGGAAGTTTGTTATGGAGCAGCAAGGCTCAGATTGTTACGCCGCAGTGATCTTGACCTACTGGTCTCAATTTTGGTACGCGACATCTGCCTGACGTCATAGATAGCCTAGTGATATTCTTATAAATCGGTCGATTAGTTAAGGAATAAATCTGTCAAAAATAAGCAATTAAATAACGAAAGTCGGTAGGAGAAGAAGGATAAAGTGAATTCCACAGAACTTCGCCAGCTATCACTGACGTAGTCCAAACATATTAGGTGGTTAGTACACTGCCAACAATAGGGTACTTAAATAAGTTTTTTTTATCTTAATTCTAGATAAATTACCTTAAAACGAGAAGATTTCAAGTAATGTTTTCTTATTTTGTTCCATTTTGTAAGATTTATCTTATTTTAAGAAAAAGTACCTTAAATAGGATTTAATTTTACTAGATGTATCTTGTTATAAGAAAAGTTACCTTAAACAAGATTTGCTTTTACCAGATGTATGGTGTGATAAGAAAAGTTATCTTAACTAAGATGTCTTTTTTGTGATTTGTCTCCTTAAAATGTAAGATCGTGAATCGAGCGGAAACGGATCGCTACACTAATAGTATGAACCTGTGGGTCCTGAAACAAATTGTTCATCGTCAATTTGTAAGAGTTACTATTACAATTTGCCTAAGATATACGTGAAATTATATCTTCTACTTTGGTGAGGAACATATTGTTGTAATTCAGAATTTTTATCTGCAAGTCCACCTCCATGTGCGGTTATGGTTTGCATATGGGTTCATGGAGAGTACATGGACGGTGCATGGACGGTACATGGACTGCACATGGACGTACATGAATGTTCATGGAAGGTACGAGGACGGTACATGGACAGTACATGGACGGTACACGGACGGTACATGGACGTACGTTGGCAGTACATGGATAGTACACGGACGTACGTGGACGGTACATGGATAGTACATGGACGGTACATGGACATACATGGACGGCCGGTATATGGACTTACACGGCCGGTCCATGGACGTACGTGGATGGTAGATGGATGTACATGTATGGTAAATGGACATACCCGGACGGTACATGGACGGTACACGGATAATACATGGACGGCACATGGAAGTACAGGGACTGTACATGAGCGTACGTGAATGGTACATGGAAATACACGAACAGTACATGGATGTACAAGATCGATGATGGACGGTACGTGTATAATACATGGACGTACATGGACGGTACACGGACGGTACATGGATAGCGCATGAACGTTCATGGAAGATACATGTATAGTTACATGGAGGTTACATGGACGTACATGGAAGTACATGGCCGTCAATGGACGGTACGAGGGCGGTACATGGATAGTACATGGACGTACATGGACGGTACAGGTACATGGACGTCCATGAACGTTCATGGAAAGTACACGGACGGTACATTGAAAGTACATGGACGGTACATGATGGTACATGGACGGTACATGATGGTACGTGGACGGTACATGATGGTACGTGGACGGTACATGGACGTACATGGACGGTACATGGACGCACCGCGGACTTATATAGATGGTACAAAGACATACATGGACGGTATACTAATGAATATATAGACGGTACATGGACATACATGAACGGTCCATGGACGTACGTGGGTGGTACTTGGACGTATATGAATGCTACATGGACGTACGCAGTTCCCTTTTATTGCGAGTTCATCATACACCTACAAAAAACATCTCCTTTATTATCACTTAAATAGTTTACCTCACCTTTGGCGGGGTTATTTCCCTTTGGTTCGTATCATATTTATTCAAACGTATTTAGGATGGATACTATATGGATGTGGATATTAGATAGATGTGGATATGATACAGATGGGGATATTTCCTCACAATATATATATCCTCACCAATACCATATGTGTATAGGGACGTTGCATTTGAACGCATGGTATCTCCAATGTCATCCCGACTCACCAGCGTGTTTTTAAAGATGGGTGGGCACTGGGCGAATAGTGGCTTGAGGTTGTCAGCAGGTCTCATTCCGCAAACCCGTAGAGGTCCCCGGAACGAACGACGTCGAAAATCTGTGGCAGGGTCAGAAGTCGCCGGCGACTGAGGGGGTACTCTTGCGCTTTAAGGAAGCGGCGTAAGTGTGAGAGGGCCTGGCACATGGCGTGAAATTCACACTCTCACATTTCGATGAGGTGGTACCCCATCTCTTTCACGTAATCCCCGTTCTCCACCACTTCTGTCCGTAGTTCTTCTGCCTATTTCCCACGTCGTTCGTTGAAACGTCCAGCGCTGAAATGGCATTGGTGGCCGTGCCAGTATTAACCGTAAAATTGGAATACGGTGGGTTTATTGTGGATAATAGCAAACCCATCGACGGGGAGTCGACGATCTTCTATCCGCTTCTCTGTGGCGTTGGTTTGATGTCTTACAGAAATTCTCCGTCGATCGGCTTCCCAGTCCAACCACTGGTCAGCCAGATGTTTGCACGGCGTACGTTGAGGTAGGAAATGTTGGCCTGCGCGTATAATGGCCGCTTGGCATGAGTTTGGCGAGGGACCACAGATACAGGGCATTGGCATCAAATCCAATGATTTTGGCACAGGGTTCCCCACCTGGAAGGGTTGTGACGTCCTTCTCGTGATAACGATGAAAAATAAGGCTGGGCCCGCCGACGATGTTCTGTTTTAAACAAGCATACATGTCCTCGTCTTTTTGCCGTATCAGCAAGAAGTAGGTGGAACAATCTTGAAAAAGATGGCGAAGAGCAAGACCCGGTAAACTCAAGCACTCCTCGAATATGTCCACGTGCATTTGATCCCGGAAGAGTTGGGCCATTTTTTCGGCCGCTTCGAGGAATGGAACATCTAAGTTGTTATAATACACCAGGAAATCTCGCACGGTCTGCATGTGTTGGTCGTTCCATACCTGCTGTAGTTTCCGGTACGTTTCTTCCGAACATTCCACCTGGTTGAGATCGTCGAAGAAAGCGTCCCGGGGTGGCAACTGTGTTTCCTCCAAGCGGTCGAGCGTCGACATATACGTGTAAGGGAACCTCCCTTTGGTTTGTGCACAGTCATAGGCCTTCGCCTACTGATCATAGCTATAATTGGGAGCTAAGTAGTTGCGTATATCCAGGAAATGGAGTGACGTGGTGGTCAGAGCCATATGATTATTTTGATGACGGACTTGATGGAATTGGACAGGGCCAAGTAAGGGTAGAGAAATTCCATCACCATGATCAGATCGTATCGACCCGAATTGAAGCCGAGCACAGGTAACTGGCCTAGCTCTTGTAGGAAGCGGGCTTTCAATTTCTCCGCACGCGGCTTAGGCAAAGGTACATTCTGCGGCTGAATGACTTGCATCTGGGACTTCGACTCCGACTCCGTCTCCGACTCCGTCTCCGACTCTTCATCGTCCTTGAAGGACACACCAGGTGTAGGAATACGATCATCGAGTTGGTCCAGCACGTCCTGGAACTTGGACACCAACAGTTCTGTACTGGCCGCACTCACTTCCTCTAAATACACCATCATCCGGGTAATCAGATCATGGGAGTCCCCAGTGGACACGAAACGTACGGGCGCAGCGTCATAGCCGGGTACGTTGCTGGAAATGCTGACACTCAGGGGAATATGGCGCTGTGTCCACTGCGTTTTGGCTGAGAAAATGTCCATGGGTTCCAAAATGGCCTCGAAATCATAACACGCCCGGTAGGGAAAATAACGGTCCTCTAGTGGTATGACAATCCCCTCATCAGCCAGTTCCTCGAAAATAGTAGGCGTGTTATGGTACACACCACCAGGAAATTTGCGTTTCACAGTGTTGTCACAAATCTTCTCGTGCTGATGTAAAAGCCAGACGGTCAAACACACGATGGCATTGAGAACAACTGAAGGATTGCGCGTACATGCTCATATTGTGGATCAGAGAAAAATGACTCACCCCACCTTAGTCGAAGACATTGACTTTCATCGTAGAGGCATACCGTTCTGTTGAGCGATGAACCGATTTAGCCACAAATGTATCCTCCTCTTTCTTCAGTAGTAAAGGGTATACAAAGATATTCACGTGGAACAGTGTTTCCACGACATCCGAATACTTGAATGGGACTCCCCGGAACTGCCGCGGGTCAATGTCTTGCGCCTCTAGATACTCTTCCCAATACATATTTGCATTTCTATCACAAGTCGTGGGATTACACTGGTCCAAATGAACGGCCAAACACCGAAACAGACATTTCCGGTCTTTGTAGGGCCCATTTGCGCCTCCCGTTAACGCATACATGCCTTTTCGATGGGCCAGCCAAGGCGGAAGAATAACAGGAGCGCCGATGGGGTGATCTCTCAATTTGGTGACGAAAAATGTGACGTTCGTCACCATTTCTACAGTCCATTTGGTGTTGGGACGTTGCAACCGGGCCCATTCCAAAGGTTGGTCGATGAGTGGCTCCAGAGAAATAGCATCCGTCACCGTGAACGGTTGGTCAAACACATAGGTATTATTACTGGGATAATAATACCGTAACTGGTCCGTCTCTTTGTGCCGTAAGATATACCCAAATGTCATATTCAATTTGAAGGCTGTAACTTGATCTGTAAAAATGCTCTCGGCGTAGATAGGAAGATGCGTGAGGTCTTCCAACCGGAAATTATACAAATCCGATAGACGACGGTGGCAGTGGAAACAATGGCGTATCGTGTTCCAGTGACGTCGGTACAACGCAATCATACGCTGGTCTTCGGGTAAGACTTCAGCCGGAGGTGCTCCTGGATCCCCTGGAAAATCTTCTCCACGTCTCATGCTATCGGTCATACCTGATCTGGCAGGTAGACAGGCTCCACTCGTCAGGTAGGCAGGCTGGACAGGTAGCTCCGGTCAGGCTGGCTCAGGCTGGTCAAGTAAGTCTTCAGACTGGTCCGGTCAAGTAGGTAGGCCAATGAATAAAGCAATTCTTTTTGATTGAAATTGTAGTTTAAGGGCCGCTTCCCATTCGGATTTCGCGGCCCATCAACTCAATGTTTTATTTGAATTTCGCGGTACATTTCTTTGTTTTCTTTTAATATCTTTTCCAGCGCTAAATATATAAATAAATAAATGAATAAATAAATAAATAAATAAATAAATAAATAAATGAATAAATAACAATGATAGATTAGCAGGAGATATAAATAGAAGTAAATAAAAGTCGCTATGTACAAGTTCGTAAGTCTCTTTCGGGTTTTTTTGGTTAAGCTATACTAGTAAATATGAGTTCACTGTAGGTCTAATCGCGTGGATGATTCCTTTGTCTTGGTACCCCTTTGTACGCACAAAGCCGTCCAGAAAAAACTGGGAGAACCATGGGCGTCTTCAGGATTTTTCGAATCGACTTCCCTAACGACGCCCTTGGGAACAGGGTGGGTTCTTCCAGAAATCTGTGCCTGTAACAATTGCTTGGAGTGTGTATTGGGGCACAGGACGGCAGGTCTACGTCCTATATTGTGTGAAAGTCAAAGGATGATATTCTGTGTTGAGGCGTCATTTCGGTGTCATATATGGGGTAGCGTGTCTGTGTGGTTTAGGATTTGGTATTCTGGTTGCTCAGTTCGGTGGGGTAGCGTGTCTGGCGTGGTACAGGGTCGAGTATTCTGGACGTTCTTGTGGACCGACGATGATGATCTTCATCATGTTCATCTCCATTTGGTGCTGTTTCATAATATTTGTCGTCATCGGTGTTCTGTTTCCTGGCTGGTCTTACTCGTCTGTGGTCTTCAGTGTGCTGTGCCTGTATTACAAAGAATAGAAGAGTTTGTAGTTTCTTGTTTTCTGGTGTTATTTTTTGCCATCGACTGGCACTATCGTGATCTAAGTCACACATGATCAATAGCAATAAATAATTAGGTACTAAATATTATAAATAAAAATATTATTATAGTTAAAGCCGATTGTGAATGTTTGATATAACCTCCAGTCTTCTGCCCCTGCATGAAAACCGGACGGTTAACATTCGTTAACGAGGGTTGGAAATAAGGGAACACAATTTGGTCGGAGCTCGTTATTATGAGCTTTTAATTTGATCAGTGAATTTGTCTATGTTATTGCTATGGCATTTTGATTGGTTAGTGTCCAAATTTGATCAGTCATTTCTGATCACTGACCCTTATTTCCGCCCCTGTAAAATAGTTTTGACTCTAAGCGTGCTACATTTATTCAAATTTGGTCCTAGGTTTATTGGTGTCTTGGTGTAACCATATAGTATTAAATGGTAGAGTGATAGTCAGTCGATTTGATGTAAGCTAGTAAGGTGGAGTATACTTTGTTTATAAGAGGTGGTTTAGGATTTAATATAGAAGCCAACGACAGAGGGACATTTAAGTTTTTGAGTTCGTTTTCCAGTGTTCGGCGATAGAGGTCATGTTTTGGGCATTTGAGTATAAAATGTTCTATCGTTTCTTCTTCGTTGTTGCATGAAGTGCATAGTGGTGATGTGTTTTTTATTAGCTTAGATAAGTGAGATTTTAGTCCTGTTTTGCCTAGTCTTAATCTTGTGATGATGCGGTCGTCACGTTTACTGTCTAGCTGGAATCCAAAACTCCTTCTTTTCCCCTTATCTAGAATACTATGTAGCCATCTACCTCGGTTTTCTTCGTTCCATTCCTTCTCCCATTTACTATCTATTCTGGTTTTAATGATAGAATTCAGTTATTTGGTTCCTAGTCCTATATGCACGTCAGGTGCAGTTTTGGTGAGGCTGTCTTTGGCTGTCCTATCGGCGGCTTCATTTGCCCTAACGTCCACGTGGGCGGGAATCCAAGCTAAAATGGCGTCAATGTCATTGTCTCGTATTTGTGTACATAAAATTTCTATTTCGTGTATGAGGTCAGGTCTGCTGTCGGATTTGGAGTTCTTTATAGATACCAGTCCGCTTAAGGAATCGCTAAGAATAACGGTGGAAACAGGTCGGTTCTGAAGAACCCATTCGAGAGCCTTGATTATGGCGACTAATTCAGTGGTGTATACAGACATATTGTCTGGTAGTTTGAAACCTTCGTGAATGTCAAGTTCTGGTATAACGAATGCAGAACCTGTATTGTGACTTGTGTTTTTGGAGCCGTCTGTATATATTTTCAAGCGATTTTTCCAATGTGTGTCAATATATTCGAGGGCAGTGGCCCTTATATGCTCTGGGTTGTCCTGTTTGGTGATGTAGCTATGTATATTCGTGTCCACGTGTTATTCCATGAAACTGCCGACTTTTATACACCTACATAGAAGTACCCGGATGTACAAGAACCCGGATGTAATTTCCCGGCTGTACAAGAACCCGCATGTAAGTATCCGACTGTAAGAAGATGAATGGGGAAAAAAGCACATACAGCTCACTACAGGCATTGCTGTTATCGAGGGCCCGGATATAGGTCAACCATAAAATACCCGGCTGTATGGATAAACAGACAAGGACCTGGTTTCCGCAATAAATGCCCGGCTGTAAGTCCCCGGATGGTAAAAGGACCCGGATGAATACACTACATGTACAAGGTCCCGGATGCACACGGATGTGAACAAGTCTCCGGATGAATGAACAGGTCAGTATATGCATTTGTATCACCCAAACGACCTTGAACTATAGTGATCACGTGACCTCCCCGTGATGGAAAACCCCAGATACAAGTCAGTACATGCATTCCTATCATTCTGTACAGTAAGAAATGCCCAGGTCACGCCCGATTCACGCAGACCGGAAGTGACGTCATACCTGCGCAAAAACACCTGCGCGCTCGTCCAAATAATACCGAATCGGGGTTTTGTATACTACTTGCAAACATATCTGAGACATATACAAAGTAGTGCAAAATCCAATCTGAGTAAAACCAGATCTGCAAACTCGCTCGCTATTTTGCCTTGTCTCTATGTAGATCTGACCCCAACGGATATGTTTTGATGTTCACAAATCACAAATTGAATCAAATACTTTATTGCACATTTGTGCCCCGGAAGGACTAATGGCATGAATATTCAAAATCAGTGACAAAACAAAGAACTACAAGGTACGAGACAAGCGCCTCTTGTGTCGGTGTGCTTTTATATCGGACTGATCACAGTCGCAATTTTGAAGAATACAGACGACCATCCAAATTATCACCCCTGCAGTGAAAATACGCACAAATGTTACGTTCTGGTAACATATAGTTGGCATGGAAACTAGGAACAAGAATAATAATTAATGATTTTTCTGTTCTATCCTTCCAGTGTCACCAAATCTAGTGACATTTATTTATGTTATTCTGACGTGTTTTCTTGTAATAATTGCAAATCAAACATAGCCCACATTTCGTATAAACTACAATGTTTGGCCCTGGGGACACTCCAAAATAGCTAATTTAGGAGCTATAAAACAAGTAAATATTGCCATTAAACATTATATAAATGAAGAAAAAAAACTGGTAATCCAGTGAGATGCTACGGTACCATTCCATGTAAATTCATCAAAATTATTGTTGAAAACTATTCCTTAAATACATCTGGCAAAAAATATAGGCCTACCGTAATGATAGAATAAATCTGCTGTGAATTTTACAGCAGTTTACCGTAGATTTTGTGCAGAAATTTTTTTGTGCAGAAATTTACCCTTAAATTACTGAAAAATGCACAGTGACTGACTGAGTTTACAGCAAATAACTAAAATTAAATTAAATAGTGTATTTTGCAACATTTGACAGTAAATTACTGGCAACTTACCTGCACTTAAAAATTGTCTGTTGACTGCTGTAAAATTTAAAGGCAAAAGTGCATGTTTCGCTGATCTTATTAATGTATTGCTGATCCATCATTCTTGGGCCAATGATACAGTAAAGGAGATTGTTGAATCGGAGCCAATCCTATTTGCACCCGGTCAGGCGAGAATATCATGTCCATTCAGTGGTGACGATCCAGTTCAATTATCATAAATGGATGGATACATGTAAATGATCCAAAACTCAGTCAGAAATGTTCAACGTGAAATTCTTGTTTGACCCGTGTGCGGGCAATGAGCGGTCAAACAAGCCTTTAATCCCAACTCACACTACGAACATTATGTTGTATTACAGCAAAAACACTGTTCAGAACATGTTTTTGTCTGCAGTGTGAGGTGCCCAGAAACACGAACATTCTGTTCGAGGGACAAGTTCGTGAAATCAAACATGTTTGACTTTTGGAACATGTTTTCATCCTCAAACAATTTTTATCTTGAGTGTGTGGTGATCGCGAACATGTTTCCGAACATTTACCAACAGTTATCCAATCAACCTGCAGCTGTCGGTCATGTGAAAGTCACCAACCACTAAATATTCGCCTTACTTAATATGTAGTAAATTGGCCGAGCACATCTTAAGAAAACTATATTCCCTAATATTCGCCGCCACAAACGACCCACCACACCAGGTAGCCTGGTCTCTCCGCTCAAACATATGGAAAATTCAGCATACATTCCCCACCATTTTTTCGAGGTAAGACCGCCAGAAATAGGGTCATCCAGCCCGGCACCATTACGGCAAATTTCTGAGGTGCCAATCAACCTGGCGCAGATTTTTTTCCGACTAAAATTTGAAAAGGTGGTTTTGATATATTTGAAAGTAAAATATTATAGAAACATTTTAAAATACGTCACAGACCATTTCTGGCACAGTCAGGTATAATGGCCAATCAATGTTCGCCGGAAGTCAAGTCCTGATAATAATCTTACACCCAAAAACTTCAATGGAGGTTTGTGACCTACAAATAAGTAAATTTATTCAGATTACAATAAACTTTGTATGGCCGAACCAATAACAAACAATCATATACATTTGCAAATATAAAGGTCTTGCTTCGTATATTCGCAAAGTTATCGATTGTCACATTAAAGTGATATTTCCCTTAATATATGAACCCTTGAGTAGTCAAACACTTATTGAAATATTTCACCCCAAATGATTATCCAATAATTCATTTTCTGAATTTTTCATTTGTACACTTACTGAGGTTAACTCCAGTCCACAGATTGTTATCTGTACATGCATGGGATAACGATTATTAACACAAAACCGAGCCCCCTCTCCCTCCCCCCGTTGAAGAGGGAAAATAAAAGCAAAATTATACCGCTAATTTGTATCATATCTTCAGTTAGAATCCGATGAATGCCCTTTCATGCAGTTATTTGACAAACCAGACCAGTGTTACTTTGCAATGATTAAAGTTTGTGAATATATTGATCTAATTTATATGTGAGCTTACTGACCAGAACGATCGCTGAAGTGGGGGGTGGAGTCAATAAACAGAATGCGCAAATAAACGTTTCCAATGAACAGAACATAACGACGAATGGCTTGAAAATAACTGTACTGACACAATAACTCAATTCATTTATAGTAGTGAGGCAATATTAAATTTGGGCTGTAAACTAAGAAATACCATCTCGGGCGCCCGCAATGAACTAAAAATGTAAACGTTTAGGCTTGACAACATTCTATCCGAACTGGACAAGCAAGAAATTGGCTGCAAATAGGCATTTATATCTGATTCTGTGACTCTCTGGAGGAAAAAAATCACTTGAACATGTGAGAATGGAGAAAGACCGATTTTCGTTTTTGTCTTACAGGTCCCAAACCACTAAATATTAGACTTACTTAATATGTAGTAAATTGGCCGAGCACATCTTGAGAAAACTATATTCCCTAATATTCACCGCCACAAATGACCCACCACACGAGGTAGCCTAGTCTCTCCGCTCAAACATATGGAAAATTCAGCATACATTCCCCACCATTTTTTCGAGGTAAGACCGCCAGAAATAGGGTCATCCAGCTCGACACCATTACGGCAAATTTCGGTGGTGCCAATCAAACTGACCCAGATTTTTTCCCGATTAAAATTTGAAAAGGCGATTTTGATATATTTGAGAGTCAAATATTATAGAAACATTTTAAAATACGTCACAGACCATTTCTGGTCCAGTCAGGTATAATGGCCAAGCAATGTTAGCCGGAAGTCAAGTCATGATAATAATCTTACACCCAAAAACTTCAATGAGGTTTTTGACCTGAAGAAGCCGCTCTCACATGACACAACAAAATGGCTCCCATCACATGACCGGCAGCCTCACTGCTTTATCGCGGCGACTGGCGATCAAGAGAAAATGTTCGCAGTGTGAGCAAAAACACGAACAAACTGTTCTCTTCTAATACAACAGAATATTCGTAGTTTGAGTTGAGTTTTAGTCATGCCTACTTTTATATTGAAATTGTTTACCAGCACAATCTATTTATGGGCTCGAAAACATTCCGCTGAAGGAGCCTAATTCAATTTGTGTCGATTAAATGTTGTTGTTGATTATATCATAGATCAGCCCCCACTCTGTGATAGGAATTTGCCACGCCTTCTCACTCTATATACACCTATCATAGCTAGAGTTCCTGGATTTTAGTTTCACCAGTTATTGCGTAGTCTGCGTTCCCGGTCTGTGATAGGTCACACTTTTCCCATAAATCGACAAGCTTTCGATCTATTGATCTGTTGTGGCGAGCCGTACGAGAAGACGAAAAAGAGCAAACATGAACACCGCGAATTATTAATTAAAAGAGGGAAATTCTAGTCGAAAAAGGAATCAGTGATATTGCTGAAGAGGTAGGCGTAGCCGTGTTAGAATGAGAATAAAAATGAAAAACAGAGGGAAGCGTACAGTGCGTTTTAGTTAATAGGTCAAAGAAAAGGACTAGACTAACTGGGATATATATCCTAGTCCGACAGGCAGCCCTATACAAGATATTTTATAGTACTGATTTCTATTGAATGTAGGGTCTGCCAGTTTAACCGGTAAAATCTTCTAGCTGCTGGACCGTCCCCGAACGTGGAGAACGTAGCGGTTGTGATTTTTCATTGGCTGATGTATTTAAACATGGCGGAAATTTGTCTTCTATTTTTAGGAAATCTGTAAGAATGCTCGAATAAACTACCCACAAAGAGTTTAGAACGGATTCCAAGTCTTAATATTTTTCAATGGAGAAAATGGTTTATAAAGTATCGTTTTTTTGACTGCCGGACATTTCGGTCCGACAACTAGCTCGATTTTGTCGGTTAAACCATGGATTTTACATTGGCAATGTAAAATCCATGGTTAATCGGTATTAGAAAATATCTTGTAGGGGCTTCATGTCGGATTAATATATCCCAATTGGGATAAAATATCCCACTTTGGATAATTTTTTAATATTTCTATATTTTTAAACTGGCATATTTTGCTAGTATAAAGACTAGATATATGGCTAGGTCACTGGTCTCTCCTCCTTCAGTCATGTCAGTGTGATATTAAGCCAAATTACCCCCCCCCCCCCCCATTGTGCAGCTGAATTTGATTCAGAATTCATTCACATTTTATTTATTTATTTGTTGAATTCAGGATCCAACAGACACAGGGCCCACTTACAGGCCTGATAAAAACGGCATCCATACACACACAGTGTGACATGTAAGAGTTGTACATGTACACAAAACGAATAATAAAAAAGACAGATACCCTATAATTCTAAAAGACGTAGGGGTTGAAATGTTAAAAAAATAAAATAAAATTACCTGTCTCAGTAGACCTAGCAGTTCTCTCCCCACTGAAGGAGGAGATACCTACCCCTATTTAGACTAAAAAAAAGAGTACCTTTTGAGGTGATCGTGGTTGTAAGCATAGCGTACTCCTTCACAAATAGGCCGGTGGGGCTTCCGGGGATTGACCTGGGATGTCATTGTGCACACCGCAGGTCATGGTAAGAATATACTTCAGCTCCTCAGACACCTTGTCGTAAGAGGCGACTAACTGAGGCACCCGTGGTGTTCCCTGGTGTGGAAAGGAATAGGTCCCCACCCGTGTGGTTCCCGGGTGTGAAAATGAATAGGACCCAACGTCGTGATATGACTGAAATATATTTGAAAGCGACGTTAAATTATATTCACTCACTCACTTACACTTCCCAGGTATTTAAGTATGTGGTTTGACACTTGGTTGACCGTTTCGTCAGACGTTTTAGAAACGAAAGCAGTTAACGTCATCGGTGATTCTAGTCTACAATGGACAGTTGTTCATTAGATTTTTTCACATAGCGAGGAAGCCAGACAAGGGAATTGTATCGAAAATACAACGCTTTCGTATCTGGATTGCTATATAACACTACACCAACTGTAGTCTCCATGCGATAAACACGGCTTGTCTCCACATTTCGTGTAACATGCAGACTCACACGCTCACAAAGCGAAGCATTTAATTGCATGGTGGTTGTGTTTTACTGCCCACAATCTCGTGAAGCAACGGTACTTTCCAACGTTAGCTATCAATGCGACCGTTCCGCCATGTAAATTTCACCAAGAAGACCACTGTAATGGACAATAGCAGAATACTGCCGAACAAATTCTTTATTGCGATGGAATGAACATTTGAAATCCTTTGTCATTTCAAAAGTAATATGCTAATGTTGAAAGTTAACGCTGTTGTAAGAACCGTAATATTTTGTATTCCAAGCACCGCGCCGCCCCTACGTCTTATTTCTTTTATATTCTAAACTACTTCAGTAGTAGTACTTCTCTAGCCTGGGCATCTTAGAATATTTTTGCATAGACTTTGAAATTCTAATTATTCTTGATTGGTCCGTGCTGTATCGACATCGTGATGGGTATATAAGTCACCTACCTGCAGAGAGAGTTTGTTCCAGTCGCTTGCTCGCCGACACTTTGCAGGTATGTTGCTTTATACACTTTATATCTTCACTATGGTTAGTGTCTGCTCGATAATGACAATGTTTCTGTATTATCCAAGCTATGCTTAACCTATAATTTATATCTGATTTATTTGATTTGATTTGATTCGTTCACCATATAACAGCAATGTAAAAAACAATGTACAATTCAATGATAAAAGATATAGTGCTGTGGATGGCGGGAATAAAACCCCTAGGGGTTTGTTATATCCAGGAAATATATATTCTATGTTAAATTTTGAAAGATTACATGAAAATATATATTTATATATAGTTAAGGTGAAGTTACGAGACATCGGGTATTGTTTATAAAAAGAACATTTGATAAATGATTGAAATGAATTTTTAGCTCATCTGGGTCGAAGGCCCGATGGGCTAATGTCCTGGCCTGATTGTCCGTCGTGCGTCGTCCGTCGTCCGTAAACATCTTCTCTGAAACCGCTTGGCCGATTAAGCTGAAACTTGGCATACATCTTCCCCCCAAGGAGTACACTAGAATTTGTTCATGCGGTGTCGATATGATTTTAAATATGGCCGACATGGTGGCCATCTTGAATTTGCCAGTGAAATCTTGTCATCAATATTTTTTGTTAACTACTTCATGGATCTTTCTTGAATTTGGTACACCGGTTCACCTTTGGATCTAGTTGTACAACATGTGTACATTAGTCCAATTTGAATATCCAATATAGCCACCAGGCGGCCATCTTGGATTTCCTGATGAGACCTTGTTATCGCGATTTCTCAGGTACTACTGCATGGATCTTTCTCAAATTTGGTACACAGGTTCCCCTTGGGGTCTAGTTGTACAAGAAACCTTTTTCGGTTCGATTCGAAAATCCAATATGACCACTAGGCGACCATCTTGGGTTTTCCCATTAAACCTTATCGCGATTTCTCGGGAACTGCTGCCTGGATCTTCCTCAAATTTGGTACACAGGTTCCTCTTGGGGTCTGGTTGTGCAAGATACATTTTCTGCTCTGATCGACAAATCCAATATGGCCACCAGGCGGCCATCTTGAATTTCCCCATGAAATTTGTTATCGTGAATTCTCAGGAAATTACTGCCTGGATCTTTGTCAAATTGGGTACACCGGTTCCCTTTTTGGTCCAGTTGTGCAAGATACCTTTTTTGGTCCATTTCGAAAATCCAATATGGCCGCATCTTGAATTT
>JAVTVY010019594.1:0-74513 GCA_036873755.1 Hanleya hanleyi | reverse complement strand
TACATCATCCATTAGATGACGACTTTACAACGAATATTATTGATTAAGAATACTGATCAGCGAAACGATTTGATATTTTTGGAACATCATGATGTCATCGAAACTGTTGACCGCTTCTCTCTTGCAGGAAACAAGCCTATGTTTATGTATACTATGATTGTCTTTTTGAATTTGGTGCTAATACTGTTATATGGAATATGGAATAGGTCTTTGGATTATGGACGCGGATATTCTCTAATGGACGACGGCTGAATTATGAATGACGGACTAGACGCTTGTAATTGACAATTGTCACCTGGAATTAAAATATTGATATCTGATTGTCATCCATTGAAAAGTGTGTTTTGTTTCTCTTCACCCTGTGACTATTTACTTCCGACACTATCAGCACCTATATCCATATAAAAACAATCGCCGAGAAAAGTTTTTGTTAGCGAGGCTGAAGTGGTTGATAATTGTAAATGATGCTGGTGAGACAACCAAATGCCCTGCCGCGTCTTCTTTAATTAGTTGTGAAAATAATATCATGTTTGTTAAAAATATCTTTCAGAATATTCACAGAAAAAAGGAGTAAGTACCTGTCTTAAGACGTGGAAATGTTTGCTCCATGTACCTTATTGTTTATTGTTGAAAGAGGGGGAGGCGTTCTTAGAGAATAGGCAGATAAAGTAGTCGAACAGCTATGTTAAAAAATATAGTTTTACACCGGCTATGATCCGCCCATAGTAGAGCTCAAGTTCGGGAGATTAAGACTAGCCTATGTTTATGCACAGGTTGTATTTTAATTTGGTGCTAATGCTATATAAATTAGGTCTTTGGATTATGAACGAGAAAATTCCTAACCATACCTGGCTAGGACTTTTTGGCACCTGTTCCAAGCCTGGAGCAAATTTCGTCCCAACAACACATCCCGGCCCCCGAATATTTTTCTTACCCCTTGAGCTAAGAAACTTGCCACACTATACCCTTGTGTCACGCTCTACCAGAAAAATGTAAAAATATACAAAATGACCGATTTGGTGACATCACAGTGACGTCATTTATAAAAGACATTTTTAATCGATTTCGATCAGCTTTTTTGAAATTTTTATTCATGTGATTTCTTCCTAAAAACTGCATGATAAATGAGCAAATAATAACCTGTTGTGAAATAAAATAGTTCTTGCTCAGTTTTCCTCTCAGAAAAGCAAGAATTTTGAAAAAACGACGAAAACATCACTCTTTTGATACCCCACGTAGACGCCATTTTTAATTTACCTCTGCTCGAGTGTTATGCAAAATTCTTGATTTCTGAGAGGAAAACTGAGCAAGAACTATTTTATTATAGGTTATTATTTTTGAATTTACCTCTGCTCGAGGGTTATGCAAATAGGCCCCAAATGACCCAAATATGATAAACTATAACAGAGTATTAGCTCTCATTTTTTGTAATTCGAGAGATAGGGTAGAAATTTTGTTTCCCGCTCTCCCTTGGGCTGGTATGGCTAATGGGCAAAGGCTGAATATTGAATGGTGGACTAGACGCTTGTATTCAACCGACCAGGAAAGTTGCTGTTTATCCTTGTAACCATCTGGGAAGCATTCCAACTTGCATAAGTCGATCGCATGAAGTTGTTACATCGCTAATCCATACGATTGTGGAACCAAAAGGAATATGAATGGCAAAGTAGTTTCTCCTTAAAGTCGATAACCTTATCCTCACATCCTCTCAACAGATAACATATCATCAAAGAATAATGCGTTTCGTGAAAACATATTGCCTCCGTGCTTCCCGGAAGAGCTGATGCTGGATGTGCCTTGTGCCTGAGATGGTACCATGGAAACGTTCTGGTATTTTTGCAAGCATTCTCTGGTCTTAGTTATATATTTCCCCTCAATTTAATGTATATACTAGAGAATATCCGGCGGGTGCTTATCCAATCGGGGGTTTATTTTTTAGACCGTTGCCAAATTACAGACCTAGGCTTTATATAGCTCGGGTTTCACTTCAGCCGATGAAGTCAAGATTTACATCGAGCAGGTTTACCTGTTTGCATCTAAACAATAGAGATTGTTCCACTCTCTTCAGTGCTCACCTCTCTCATTTCATCAACGACTTTACCTGGCTGATTTACAGGTTCTTGACAGCCACAGATATTGCAGTTACATTTTCATGGTTTTATTTCCATATTATGCGCCCCCGGTGTAATTGATAGAGATGGATTTGAACAGTTGAATTGCCAAAGCGCAGCCATGTTTTCCTGAAGCAGCCATCAGTCATCCAATTTGATTCCCATTTATTGCATTTGTATTTTTGCATCAAAGCAATAAACTCGCTTGATGTATTCTTTGTTTATCGTCGTACAAATGTACAACGGCATCTTGAACCATGAGTCTCTTGCATATCGCTGAAATTTATACATTATCATATTGTCAACATGTTAAGGTGAACTGTATTGCTATATTGATGTATGTGGACGAGTAATATATTTTGTGGCGACAATGTGAGGACGATCTTTCTAGTCAACACAGTCGCCAATATATCTGTCAAAGACAACAGCAACATATATATCAACAATTGGTGTGAGGGGACAACTCAATATCTTTTGCCCCATCTCTTGTTCAATAGCAAGCGTCATATCCGACATTAAATATTCAGCCGTTGTCCGTGAACGAATTTTCGCGTCAATAGTCGATTGACCTATTTCGTATGACCGGACCAATTCCAAATGTGTATGAAATAAAAATAATGAAAACACAAGATGGTTTCTTACAAGAAAGAAACGGTCAACAATTTCCAATGATGTCCGCAAGACATGATGATATTTTATACATAAAATCTTAATCACTAACCTCTATTCGTTATCCAAATGAATATTACTCCGTCCACAAAAATAGTCTTCTACTCTTCATTCGTTTTTAATACCATATGTCCAAATTTGTGCTATTCTTGCTTATCTCCCTCATGCAAATGCAGTTTTTTTTCTAAATCTACCTGGCCGATGGGGAGGGGGAGCATTACGGACAATATTGTTGTTTATAAATATTACTCATGGGATTTCATGTTCTCTCGTAGCTAGGTTATACGAAATCGTCAATATGGTAGAATATTAGGTGTATGTGCTAATATTATAAGCATAGAGAGTCAACCGACAACACTAGACATTTTTTACACTTTTAATAGTTCGAAAAATTCAATATATCATAGATCTCATCGATGAAACCGACCACCTTACCTATATAATTTCTTCAAAACGTATACAATAAAAACAAATTTCCTAGAGTATTATGTAATAATAAACTCAATAAAATATTTGACAAAGACTAATCTAGTTTTTAACTCAAACGAAAGATCACAAAATCTCCATATTTTATTAAATTTGAACTTGATTTTATAACCGATCTAAGGCTGCAAAGATGTCTATCAAAAGCTGATCTACAATGAAATTGTACGGACGAATAAGTCGAAGGAAATGGGAGGAACATTTGGATCAATCAATTTGGATATACAATGTATAAATTGTCTTTCAAGATTTCAAGCCACACTAAACTTCAGTGTTTCCAATATATAGTGACTCATAGGATACTGGTCACAAACAAATTCAGAATCGGACAGGAATATGAGAAAACGGCAAATGTATCTCCCGTGTAAAAGAAATCGAAGCAAACACATTTTCAGCATGTGAAATTGCCGAGCAATTATGGGATAACTTATTCTTCTTAGTGTACTCAAAGCCTGCCATTTTTATTTCGCTTGATGACAACAAACTATTTGGCGGTTCCAAATTGTCCGCCTATTACAAGCCCACGAGTTTTATTCTGTTGATTAATTGCTAAATTATATTTATTCAAGTGTAGAACAACGGAGAAGGTGTCAAACGTGTCTGTGTTACTCAATGACGTAATTATATAAATTATATTATATAAAATTAGAAAATAATCAATACGCTTAACATCAACAAGTTCACAACCAATTCTGCTGTGGGAGCGTTGGGTGGATGAAATAGAAAGTAATTGATTCACAATAGACAATCTTAACCATGTCACTCTTCCTAGGCTGTTCTACATTTGCTAAAAATATATTTCTGAATAGTATTATATTTATTGAAGAATATTTATTTTTGAAAGAATAATATAAGCATACAACCGCTGTACAGGTGTATAATTAAATATCGTTCAACACCTCTATATTTAAAATTAAAATTAACTCCGAAGAATGACAAATTCATGATGTCGTTGATACGACTCGTATATTTCCACTGGGCGGTAAAGATTATCTGAATAGAGCTAGTTCTCTTGAGACTTCAAGTCCGTGGTTGAGTGGTTTGATGCGTTTGATTGAGAGGTCTTCTTTGAATAATAGTTCTGACCAGTGTGGAAAAACTCCATTAATGGAACAACACTGGGCAATACTCGAACATTGAAACCTTGCTCTTGGAAAACGCCATGGATACGCTCTCTTGTATCGAGAACGTATGAACTGTTCAACTAAGAAACGACAGTAAAAAACTGAATGTGATTACCAAATTATCGAGCCGCTACTTTAGAAGATCGTTTTAGTCGGGTAAAATAAGACTGTATTTTAGGTTATTTGAAAGAAATCGGTTTGTTGCATAATTTGTAATGTATGTTCATGTCTTTTGGTGTATTGTGCTAATTACTTCTGGATTGCTGGGTTGTTGACTTCACTCTCTCTCTCTCTCTCTCTCTCTCTGGAATGGATACAGGAAATTCCTTGCTACACGCCTACTAAAGAAATTCATGCCATCTTCTCAGCCTGCCGCCCCTAGACTCAGGAACAGTGAACCCGAAATACCTAACATCTTTGTCAAGCTGCCTTACATCAGACAAAATGGAGAACGCTTAGCATACAAATGTGTTAATAAAATTCAGAAACTTCTATCTGCATTAACACACCAAAATATTCTTCGACAGATATTTCACTTCCCTAAAAGACTGCGTTCCTAAAGAATACAGAAGGCATTATACACAAATTCACATGCCCACAGTGCAATACTGAATACGCGGGGAAAAGTGACAGATGACTCAAAACAGCGCCTAAAAATATGGAAGAAAACATAAAGGAGTCGACTCACATAGAGTCGTGCGAAGCAGGTGCTCACATAAGAACGCTTAAGTGCCTTCCCGATATGAATGACGGTGCCCCACTATAGAATTATGACTATATATTTGAAAACTCAAACACTATTTTTTCTCCTCTCGCCACTGGTCAGAACTATTATTTAAAGAAGCCTTCTCAATCAGACACATTAAGCCACTACTCAACCAAGGACTTAAAGCCTCAAGAGAACTAATTCTTTCCAAATAATCATTACCACCCAGCGGTTCGATCTGCCTTTATATGAACTTGTGCTCACAATACAGGCCAACCTTTGAACAACTTCTGAATATTTAACTTAAGCATGTATGTTATAATTTATGTATGTTCACACTTTTATTCTACCAATCATTAGCTCAAATCACACTGAACATGTATATATTATATATTTTACCAAGCACTTGTTATTATGACAATAAACAGACCGGGATCACGACACAAATTGACGATAATTCCGTAAAAAGAACGACCAGATATAAGAATACCAACCCCGAAATGAACCAACCCAGACGCGACTAACAACCCACCCATTATCAAACAAGAAATTGATACTTTGACTTTTACGCAAAATAGAACGTTTCCTTCTATCCTGTACCCTGATACTCACTCTAAGCACAGTCACAGGCAGAAATTTCTGGAATTCCCGCAGTTTAACCAGTTTTCGTTCCTTGACGGCGATACTAGAGGGGTACAAAGACAAGGAATCAACCACGCGATGCAATGGACAACATTTACAAGAATTACCAAAATGTAAAAAAATAGACCGACAACTTGTACATACATATACAATATTATGAATTTGTCATTCTTCAGAGTTATACTACTCTTGTATTATAATTAATAAGAGGACCATTTTGAAGCAGCTCTAATAACTATATCAACCAGATCAAATCGATTGACTACTGAAAGACACAGACCATGCAAATCACACAGAAGCATTTTGTCAGCAATTGTTTAAGGGAACTATACATTGCATGTCTTATTGGGATTGGGTTTTTAAAGATACTTTCCGATTTAAGGGGTTTCATGAGAAAGAAGGATCCCAGTGAAAAATCAATGACTTCATGATTACCAGGTTTCCCTGAATTATCTGGTTTTCAATATTACAGTATTTTCCATTCAATATTACCAGCGGTTGAAAAGAACTCTCACTTTATACGAATTAAGTCCCAATGACGCCACAGAGGCGAATGGATATAGAATATAATAAAATACCTGATGCTGAGATTTCTTTACTAATAATGTGATATATACAGGTTTTGTCTCTTTACAATGGTCGGGGGAAGCTATAACTAGTTCTTTCGAAACTCCTTCCTCCTGACACCCATTAGAATATGATTTCAGATATGCATATTTAAACTGCACATTACAAATCTTCATATTCATCTATTATTTGCATTGACGCTATCTAGATGTACCGTTTTTCTCATCTTAGGTTTTTCCCCTCATAGCGATAAGATGAAAATCAATGATGATCGTTTGCAACAGTTATACCTATCTATCGGATAACCATAGTATATTATTCACCTGTGGAGAACCATTGTCCCGTGATATGATGATATATTCCACCATGGATTCATCGTGAGTGGAATGTATGCCGCTTATACAAATAGCTCATTGCCAGTAGCGCTCCAATCAATTATTTCCAGGCGTGGTGATCGCTAGAATATCGATGGGGCTTATCCCTAATTGCCTTTGTTCCGTGACCCAGCTTGTTTAGGTTGGCAAATTGCACTCGATTGGAGATCGAGTTCTTGCTGTTAAGTCATTGATTTATGATAAGAGATTAAAGTGAATGTGACCAGGCGAGAGAATACTTACACCTTTACTGCCATTTGGGGGAATGCAAACAGGAATGTATGTTAATTCAAGCCGGTTACCAATTCCCCTTTATTAACCAGGCTCCGGTAAAAACCGTCGTATGTTTTTAGACTCATCTGTGGACGAACATAAAGTTAAGCTGAGATTTGCGTGACCATTCCTAATTTGCAACGCTCGTCACATTTGTATGTTACAAATGTTTGCTGGAAAGATTCAAGCGTTATCCTGTGATGGGTTTATTTCGCCGTAAACTGACATAGATTGAAACTGGAGAACGGTGTTCGAGTAATTAGGATTCTGACAGAACTTGATTACTTTATCTCAAGCCATGGTGATGTACTAGGCTTATTCATTTCCCTTGTCAAGTTACTGGGGACTGCTGCTGGATTAGGCTCCTCTGTGCGACGGTTTGAAACACGAACCCTATCGTTATCTAATTTAGCATGCCTGATCAAACCACCGACTCGGCACGGGCATTGAAGGGTAATTAGTTGGCGCGGAGCGTTCGGACTTAAACTGGATTATCCCCGGGAAGATGGAACACAAATTGTTTCCATTACCGTTAAGATACAATGTTCTGAAAGATGATTGGCTCGGCCCGAAGCTCGCCGTTGGCGTTACACACGCTTTATTGATATACTCCAGTTGATCGCATGTCATTATTGCACGCAGACAGTGGTAATAACCCATGGAATGAGAAATACTGGATATTTTAGGAGAAAGACACTTTTAAAGATGGACATATACCAACTGGAGAGAAGAGGGGAGTTAAAGTAGCTAGTGGAGCTATCATCTTAAGCTGCATGAGTAAATGGATATTGACAGGGTTTTAAATCGTGAACATCCTGGCGTTTATGAGGAGGAGTGCATGTACCTGGCATTACCTGTACGCTTGGTTCTTGAGCCTCTCGGATGAGAAAAAGTCCGATTGATCGTCAATGATCGGATCTCTATGGAATTATGTGCATGTGGTTAGACTAAACAGAAAATATCGCTACACTCTGGTCGATATTGACAGGACCAGAGTGTTACAGAGCAAAAAGGGTGAGCTCAGCCCTAGCCGTCGATGCAGGAAATGATATTCAACATCATATCGTATTGTTTTCGCTCCAAAATACCTGCACCGTTTGAACAGTGGGCATTACCACAAGATATGTTCATCCGAAGACCTCAGGACGAAGCCTAAAACATCAGTTTAGGAGATATTTTTTAACATTCCTTACCATTTTGTGAAATTTGTTATCTTAGCAACTGCTACAAATACTGGAGTTCAGTCTTACAAAAGGTTGTATTACGGACAGCCTGATGGCGTCCCCAAGTCTCGCACAGAAGATCATGAATATGCCTCTTCCGGAGAAACTGCTATCAGTAAAGGAAGAAATAAAGAGCTATGCCTTTTGGAAGGCAGTCAGGTGTGAGTTCTTGGTCACCCTGCTCTTTGTGTTCATAGGTTGTGGATCGACAACGGTCTGGAACCACAAACTGCCTCCGAACGAAGTAAAGATCGCTCTGGCGTTTGGTTTAGCCACTGCAACTCTGGTCCAGTGTGTAGGACACATCAGCGGGGCTCACATAAATCCGGCCATTACTATGGCTATGCTGGTTACCAGAAATATAAGTGTGTTAAGATCGCTTTTCTATATGATTGCCCAGTGTTTGGGCGCTATTGCAGGAGCTGGGATACTTTACGGGGTGACGCCGGCTAAAGTTCATGGCAATCTAGGAGCTACTTTACTCCATAAAGACGTAGGACGCGGGCAAGCGTTTGGCGTCGAATTCATGATTACATTCATTGTGGTATTTACATATTTTGCTAACTTAGAGCCTAAGAGAGCCGACATGGGTTCACGATCACTCTCGGTTGGATTATCAGTTGCACTTGGGCAACTTTTCGCGGTAAGTATATACTAATCATTGCTTATTGTAGCAAAAACGTTAAGAATATCACGCCTTTTCCCTTTGAATGGAGGTTATTAATCAGGGAGGGAGGGAATTTGGCTTAATGTCACACTCAAGTTTGTTTCACTCATATGGTGACAGTGGTTATTAATCAGATAACTTTAGAGAACACTAATTATTATTTTGAATATGAAAATATAATTTCTTACCAAACTGTTTGGGATAGATTAGTTTGACTAGTACCTACACGCTCTTTCGTTAATCATCAATGTCAGAAGACTTATGCATCCCTGACGAGGGCTAAACACATTTTGTGGGTTCAGAAAAGGAGACCAGACTGTGTCAACACTTACATCATATGCAGTATGGTTCTAGTGATTGATTTGTTTTTTTCATGGGAGCCAGGGTGAAGGAAAGGATCTGCTGAGCAAACACAAATTTCGGATGAACTGACGAAGAGTATAAGGAACTCGCTAATGTTTCTCCTGTAACAGATCAACGTTCCTTAAAGCATTTCGATCGATGAATATATCTTGCACGCAGAGAAATAGAGTCAACACAGGAGCAGATTTATTGCCAGTGTATCCCAACATCGAGAAAACACTCTGCCATGGTCCGCTCTGGCTGATTCCACAAACTTTAACGACTCCATCTTTTAGTGTTAACGTCTCCATATTTTGATCCTTGGGGTAAATGAAATTGATATATATATAGCAAAACCCAGAACGGCGTCAATCTGAACCAATTGCATGTCTAAAATCTTAACAAATTGATTATTTTAGTGTATATTACAATACCCAAAATGGCGTCAATGTGAACCAATTTCTTATCCAAATACTTGACAGACGAATGCAAGTGTAAATATCTGTAGTTTATCGTTGACTAGATTAGATGATAAATATTGTGGAGTTTTATTAGCGACACTCAATACATATAACTTGGAAATCACAAAATGCAATCGCCAGATCCAAAATTTAGTAGCTAGCCGCCGCCGTCCACGAAGAAATTCCGTGTCCATAACCTGCACGACACCGTTAATCCTGTAGACGTGCAAAAAATAATATAAAAAACTATATATATGTAAGTTTCTTGCGAGATTGGAGCGGCCAACATAATGCTGACTTTTAATTCTATCTGTCTTGGGCCTTTAGGGACCTATCCTTGCCTGAGGATCATTTCGGCTTTAATATTTTTCTTTCCCCTTGAGCTAGGGAGCTGAAACCGCACTATACCTTTCAAGAGCAACCACAAAATGTAAAAACATCCAAGATGGCCGCTTTGATCATGTCACAGTTTTTGAAAAAAACATTTTTGATTGATTTCACCGTCAGATTTTTCAATTTACTTTACTTAGGTGTTTTCTTCGCAGAAACTGCATGATAAATTAGTAGATAACAAGTTGATGTGAAATAAAATAGTTTTACCCACTTGTCCTCTCAGAAATATAGGAATATTGAAGAAATACGACCAGGCGTACAGTACCAAGGGTGTAGTTATTCTCTGATATCTGTTAGAGAGTGATTTTTTCCCGTTTAGTGTCTAGCGCCCCCCAAGTTCATAGCTCACCGATTTCCGCGAATAAATAATATGCGGTGTACTGATGCCATTTCGGGCAGATAGTGCAATTTTTCCACATTAAATTGTTGATAATTTTCTGACATATGCCATTCGACATATCCAACCATGAAAAGGGTAACCGATACACTGGAGATTACAGCAAAAGGGAATTTTCTTCTACCCGTGTACAACGCTTTTTCGATAGCACGAGACAATGTTTTCATCGACCAAAGAAATGCTCCCCCGGAAACTATCGCCTAACGGGTATATTAACCATATCTGGCCTGGGCTTTTTGCGACCTAACCAGGCCTGTGGTTCATTTCAGCCCCCTAAATATTTTTCTTACCCCTTGAGCCAGGAAGCTGAAACTTACCACACTATACCCTTGGGTCAAGCTCTATCAAAAAATATACAAAAAAGTCAAGATGTCGGATGTGATGACGTCACAGTGACGTCATTTTCAAAAACCGCATTTTTCTCGATTTTTTTTTTGGTTAGATTTTCCTTATTTATTTCATTCTTTGCAACAACGGCATGACAAATTAGTAAATAATAGTCTGACTTGCCCACTTGTCCTCACAAAAAAGCAAAAATTTGGAAGAAAAATGACGAAAACATCACTTTTCTAGTACCCCACATGGACGCCATTTTGAACTTACCCATGATCGGGGGTCATGCAAATAGGCTCAAAATGACCCCAATATGATAAGCTACAAAGTTATGGTGAAAGCTCTCAAGTTGTTGTCGTTCCCGCGATAGGCTAGGAAGTTTGGTAGGGGATCATAATGACCACCCGAGGTCCGGTAGGGTTAATGCACTATTACATTCAAATACAAAAGTGAAGTTATAATTTCAAATGTAATCTATCTGTTTTCACGTTGAGATATAATCCACACCAGAGCTGACTGACACTATCGCGAATCCGAGGCTTATTACTTGAGTGTTTTCTTTCTGGGGCAATGAGTCTGGAGATGGGATTGAGGAGGATGGTTCGATGAGAGATTGGAGATTTGTCGAGCAATAAGCCGCTATCACTGACACAATGACGCTAATGATCAGCTAATCAATGTTGTAAAGTGTCAACAGAGATGTCAATAAAACCCGGTTATCACTGCTGGTACTATAAGACCGTCCACCCAAAATCGATAAATCATGCGTGTAGCATTGATTACTGGCTTTTCTTACAATCTCCAAGCACATGTCCATCTAAGACGACGCCATCAAATAGAACTATACGCGTTAGAAGCTACTCGGCACAGTATTTCTGTCCGGGTCTAAGTATTATCCGTCGGAATATATTTGTTCTATTGCGGGCAACGAGAACAGTTTGGGCTTCTCATGGGATATACACCATTATCTATGTTGGATTATAGAAATAGTTGTCGGTGTCCTGGTAAATGCCTATTATCATGAAAAGACAACCCAGTATGACTAGTCGTAGTTAATCGTTTTAATTTTATTCAAACAGTTAGTGATAAGGATTTTAAGACTATAATATGACGATGACTTGTTGGCATCATTGTAAACTGTTGACCGCCTCATTCCGTCGAGAAACAAACTTTATTATCTTAAATTTTCATGTCCTGCCAGTTCCTTGTTTCTCTGATAGGACGCATATTCTCCAAGGGCAACATCAGAACAGGCGCATGACCAATGCATACATGAAGACGAAGGGTGGTGAAGGATATGAGAGTCTATCCTTGGTGGTCATATATTCAATTATTCATTTGAGATTAGTAGCGCCTTTGCAGATGATTCTGAACGTGTTCAGGTTGATAATGAATATTGGTACGGACAGCAACAGCACTATAGGTTTCTTGTGTAACAGACCCGCGATTTGTCTATTTTATCCATGTGAGAATCAGATTTAGGTTGATCTTAGTCTGTATGATCACATCCAGTGCATGTCAATGGCAAATCTGGTTCCTATCTTTCATCAGGTCCCAGAGAAGCATGCACTAGTATCAAATCAGTATCAAGCATTGACGTTTCAAGAAGCTTTTTCCCGGTTGTCATTCTGTGATGTATTATGTACGGATGGATCCATCCGCATACGTGCTCTGAGTCGCATTTCAATCTGGTCGACTAGCTGTCCGAGCGATTAGACGACTAACAAATGTCGACAGCATCATACTAAATGCTTACTCATAATAGAATTATACATTATGATCTATGTTGATGCCATTGTCTGATTATTTGCGCTAGATACAATATACTGTTTATAGTTGTCGTTCATGAAGAATTTCCATGTCAGAAATAAACATGAGCCCAAATTGGCTTCAACACACTCCCGTGCAACAGGCAGACTTAAATTTTGGATTGTAGCAATTAGCTTTTCGAAAATACATCATTGGCCTATTTAGGAATTCAGTGACCCGTGACCGTTTGATCTCAAAGTCAACAAAGTGTTTCTTCCCTCTTGATGTCAAGGACATAATGCAAAATCTAAACTTGGAGAGAAAATGAATATATTTGCCATGACTTGGTGGTATACCAAGAATGTGATCACATTCCACATCCCTAAATTGGAGTTATTTATAACTGAAGTTGTTATAACACCGAATCAGGATTCTCAGCTCATTACATCAACCTATTGTATACATTTACGTCCTGATTCTTGGGCTACATCGACGTTTACTTTGTCCTTTACCTCAGTGTTTCCAATGTAACAAAATGCAATTTCTGATGACTTTCTGGCTTTGAGCTGAATTTGGCCAAGTCACCATAAACTTGCAATTTTCAATGCTTTTAACTTTTAACTTAATTCTGACACTTGGCACATCGTCTCTCCCTAACCTATCCATTCACTTACAATTAAGACTCTGGAAAGAAAACTGCAAGTGATAGATGCAGGACACGGTGCGGACCGAGGAAAACCCGTTCCTCACAAGAGAAATTACATTGAAAAAAGGTATCCTAGCATTAAAAATTTTCCTTTTTAAGGTATTTTCTCAGGGACGTCTAATTCCGAAAAGCCCTTGAGTACGCTCAGACAAAACTAAAACAGAACAAAGTTGAAATGTTTGCACGGACAGACGGATGAACTGGCGGAAATCGCCATCACATATTACGTCCGCCTATTTTGACAAAGAACGCAAATTCGTTTTTACCCCTCAGCCTATAAGGCTGTGGGGTCTTGTCGTCGGCAAGTACGTCCGGTCGGTCGTACGGTCGTCCGGTCGTCAGTCGTCAACAATTCTTGTGACCGGTCTAGAAGCCAAACCGTTGCTTCTGGAGACTTGAAATTTGGCATACAGGATTGTTGGGTGGTCAGCCACAAGCCTATCGAATTTGGGTAATTTATGATGAATTTTGCGGTTTCCATGGCAACGTCACGGAAAATTCGTCAACAATTCTTGTGACCGGTCTAGAAGCCAAACCATTGCTTCTAGAGACCTCAAATTTGGTATGCAGGATTGTTGGGTGGTCAACCACAAGCCTATTGAATCTGGCACACCAAACTTGCCATGCACATCCATATGCTCATGTCCCAGAACCCTTTTGAATCTGGACCCGATTGGGTGGAAACTTTGGCAGCCATCTTTAATTTATGCGAAGCCATGAATCTTGTGTATCTTGGAATCCATTTCGCTGTTCATTGTGAAACTTGGTATAGATTATCGATACAACTTGCCGTGCACATCCATATGCTCGTGACCCAGAACCCTATTTAATCTGGACCCGATTGGGTGGAAACTTTGGCGGCCATCTTTAATTTATGCGAAACCATGAATCTTGTGTATCTCGGAAACCATTTCACTGTTCAGTGTAAAACTTGGTATAGATTATCGATACATCAAGAAACTTTAAAGGAATGACCAAACCAGTTTCCCTGATTAGGTGAAAGGCTTGGGGGCCATCTTTACTTTATGCCAAATCTTTTATGATGTATTTCTCTGATACCATTGAAGTGTTCTATACGAAACACCATCGATGTATCAAGAGACTTGCAATGAATAACCACATCAGTTCTTCTGAGAGGCGAGAAGGATGGCCGGCCATTTTTAATTTATGCAAAATCAATAATGATCTCTATCTCTGATACCGTTCAAGAGCTCGATGTAAAATTTGGTAAACATCATCGATGCATCAAGAGACATGATGAATGACAGAACTGGTTTCCCTGATTGGGCGGAAATCTTAGCGACCATCTTTAATTTATGCAGAATCTTTAATGATGTATATCTCTGATACCATTTAAGTGTTCTATATGAAACTTGGTATACAGCATCGATATATCATGAGACTCGCAATGAATAACCACATCAGTTCCTCTGAATGACGGGAAGGATAGGTAGTCATCTTTAATTTATGCAAAATCATTAATGATCTCTATCTCTGATACCGTTAAGTTTACATCATCATTGCATCAAGAGACTTACGATGAATGACAGAACTGGTTTCTCTGATTGGGCGGAAATCTTGGCGACCATTTTAATCTATGCAAAATCATTAATGATCTATATCTGATACCATTTTAGTGCTTCATATGAAACTACAAATCATCGATACATCAAGAAACTTGCAATTAATGACGATCAATTTCTCTGATTAGGTGGAAAACTGTATTGCCATCTTTAATTTATGCAAAATCTATACCTCTGGTACTGTTCAAGTGTTTGGTGCAAGACTTTGTATACATCAATACATCAGTACATCAAGAGACTAAACATGAATGACCGAACCGTTTTCTCTGATTGGATGCAAACCTTGGCAGCCATTTTCAATTATGTAAAATCAGTGATGATCAAAAAATCCTTTGATACTGTTCAAGTGTTCAGTTTGCTTGGTATACGTCATAGATACACCAAGAGACAAGTAATGACTGTCGGTTTCTCTGATTGGACGGAAAACTTTGCGGTCATTTCTGATTGCAAGTTTTTTGATAAAGGTAGATTCGTCATTTGACTGCTTGATGTTCCTGATATTTTCAAAGTAGTACATGTATGGTTCACATTGAATAGATTGCGAATGGCTGGCACCCAGAGTCGAGGGGTTTTACATGCGCAGCTTCGTATTCCTATCAAAAACTCTATATTACTTGACTCCCACTGAAAATCGGAAAACTTTTATTATTGTTCATATTATTATTAGGGTCAAAGCAAATAAGGCTTGAAGCCTTTTGTTTTTGTTCAGAATATATTTTTTCTTCCGCCATATTTTTCGCACTTAATATGTCAAACTATTTCTTATAGTTCTCCAATTCATCCAACATCCCACACTGAATTTATCACATTTTAATCTTTTACAAGCCACTGCTAATGCATCTTCTGCATTCAACCAAATCTTTCAGGCTTTTACATATGTATTTTTCATTTATTGTGTACCAATATACACTGACTAAAACTGTCTGACTGAGGGGTTGTTGCAACTTTTAGGTGCTGCCTATGTTTTCTTTTTGCAAAGCAGAAGCGGTCAATTGATGTAGACCACAACGTTGGATGTGTAGGAACTTTTTGTGAATTCAATGCACTATTCACAGTGTTTAAGACGGATAGGCGTACATTAAAGGGAAGACCACATATGACACATATGACGTTCCGCAATCTAATTTGCATAACTTGAAACTTTAAACTGAGTTAACATATATGTTATAATGCCACTTATAGATGTTAGATTGCTTCATTGTTGTGAATTGTGAAGCATGCCTAACTGAATGATAAAAGCTGGAAATACAAAAATTCCCTGACGAAAAGAATCTTGGAACTCCGAGCTAGGGGCCGCATGAGCAGCACGAGATACAAGATCTCATGGTGTTCCTATGAATACGCGCAATCAAAACATGATCAATGTACAATGTAATATAGAAAACGAAAGCAATTCATCTGGATTCAATAATACTAGTAGGCAATACAGATTTGGCGATAGGAACAGCATGATGTCTTGCAGACATCATTACAAACAACCGCTACATATATTTATATCATTTCTGCTAGGATGTCGATGTTACTAGTTTTCGAATGAATAGAGCCTCTTTCGATCATGGCCGTGGAAGTTCTTTTGGACCACAGATGGTTACTGTATGCTGGAACTGGCGCTTGTATTCTGGATATCCAGCGCACTGCGTTTTTCATTGTTCAAAGACCGTGTTCTTGATTAGGCAATCGTTTAAATACCCAATAAGCGTAAAATATACCTATTTGAGTATGTAACAGTCATGCGTGTCCGCTTTGTTCAACATTTGTCGATTACACTAAGAAGAGAATAGCGCATGGATATTGTACAGACCTATGCGTGATACCATTTCATGTATATGGTTAGGATGATATGCTATCTCAAATAGCACGATGAATATGTTCAACACAGACACCCGCTGTTAACGTTGTTTGCCTTGTGAGACACATGTGCAAAGGAATTCTTTCAACTGTGCTCTCAACTAAATCTCTTTCGTCGGATGGCTGTATCGCCATAATCAATAATCCACATGTGTTGGGCGTGGAAAGAAAGGTAAATTATCCGTAATGGAGATGCGCCATAATCTATTGCCTTCACAAATGACCGAAATCTGGCACTAAGGAGGACAATGTCTGCAGTACTCGGTCAATACATCCATAGACAACAGTCAACCCAAATATCAATGAATAAGTACCCCCCAATGTAAATTTCTACTTATAATTACATGCTAGGCTGCTATGATGCCTAGACATTCACCGATCGGCTATGATCACAAAAGGATGTTGCGATCATGTCAAATTACGGCGTTTCGGCTCGAGGATACCTCATGGTTGCTATATACCGCATACATTTAATAGCATCCTCGCCGCACCACGGTTTTACTTTCAAGGTAGTGCTTCAAGCGTTATTACAATTTCAGTTAAAAAAAATATGCCAAGGAGAACAACAAATTATACAATATCTAACCTGTGGCAATATAAAACTACACGTTCCATCGCACAATTACGACATATATCATACCATAGAGCCGTATTATCGAGACAGATATAAATCTTTGGGGTTAGTTAATTATTCAAACAAGTCCTATTTAAGATTTGAAGGCTAAGTTTTTTTAAAGAATTTAATCACAAAGTTGTTCATCTGTGGGGCAAAAAAAAAATTCATCCCCGAGTATCTGGAGTGGAAGAGTAAATTACGAAATAAATATCAGTATGCAAGGTAGCCCCGAGAATTCCGTTTGCGCGAACCAAAAGGTGTGACGAAATGTGGTGTAGTGGTTGAGTCACCTTATGGATGGTGCGTTATCTCAAATAAATAAAATGTTGAACACAAAAGCTCATTTTTGTCTGTGTTATTGGGCATAGAAGTACTTTAACTGTGCGCTAGACAGTCTCTTTTCTTGGTTATAATTATTGTCATAGACAATAGATCACAGATGATCCATAATCGAAATGTTCAATAATCTAATACCTCGAAAATGACCAACAACATTGTCTAGTACTCGGTCAATAAATCCAAACTGTCCAAATACTAGTGACTGAGATACATCATTCTTTAGATGACGACTTTACAACGAATATTATGGATTAAGAATACTGATCAGCGATACGGATTTGATATTTTTGGAACATCATGATGTCTTGCCGGCATCATTGAAAACTGTTGACCGCTTCTCTCTTGCAGGAAACAAGCCTATGTTTATGTATACTATGATTGTCTTTTTGAATTTGGTGCTAATACTGTTATGTGGAAAATGGAATAGGTCTTTGGATTATGGACGCGGATATTCTCTAATGGACGACGGCTGGATTATGAATGACGGACTAGACGCTTGTAATTCAGCAATATAAATATCTCATATAGGTTATTTTCTGCAAGTTGTATACTTGTACGCTCGCCAATATGTCAGGCTGTTGCCACCTTTAACGCTCCACCGATCTGCAGTGATCGCAAACGGATATTGCGATCATGTCAAATCCCTACATTTGTAGGCTTGACTTCCCTATAATCGTTAGGTAATTTAATCCAATCCTGGCTGCATCATGGGGTTTCTTTGATGTTTAGTGCTTGAAGCGTATTCGCCTTATAACAATTACAGCGTTAAGAAACCTTTCATGCTAGGAGACGGTTAATACGAGGCAACTTCCCTGTTCCTTCGGCAATAGAAAGCATAATTACAGCATGTAGCAATCCATGAGACGTTGTCATCGAAACGGAAAGGAAACTGTTGAGGCCTGCTAATTTATTTAAACTAGGCCTATATAATATTCGATGTATATGATTTCAATGAATTTAATCATCATGGTTCTCGTGGAAATTTGAAAACTTCGGAGCCATCACAATTACCGTGCCTGCGATTTCTTACGCTTGAGAGTTTACATAGAAGATCGAGGTCATTCGAAGTTAATACATGTAGGGTTCCAACTTTTGATATTTTAAGAATATCTATTTATTCTCTCAATATACTTTTGTCAAACACGCTGAAAACAGATGTAAAATAATTGTGCTCCACCAGAACGAACTACTCTACCTATAATTATTACTTTTATATATGTTTTCTGTTGTTTTTCTTTCATTTTGGTATAGAGGCTTGGTTAGGAAGAGATTATTTAGGTCATCACGCAAACGACTGACTTTATTCCAATCGCTTCAGACACAGCCAGAGATTTCACCTAGTCTTGGTCCATTACAAGCGTCTGGTCCGTCATTCATAATTCAGCCGTCGTCCATTAAAGAATATCCGCGTCCCATAAGAAATTGAAGCGATTTGCAAAAGGTGGGAAAAATTGACGTCTGGCCAGTGAAAACCAACCATACAAGAACTAACATTCAGACCCGAGAATATGGTGGATTCTCGGACGTAGCCTTAGTATCCCAGCCGCGCTTTTATTGCAGCTGTTCATGTGGAGACTATTGAGTATCCACACGGCCCCTAGAACTGGCTTAAGCGGAATTAGTTACGCTAGCTCGGAAGCCGTGATGACAGATTTCAAATGTTTTTAACCTCAAACCAGAATATCATCGGTAAACTATGATCGGGGGAATATACAAGCGTCTGATCAAGCGTCCATTCAGTATTTATCAAAGAATATCAAATTCGTATCGCTGATCAGTATTCTTAATCCATATGATTTTTGTTGTAAATTCGTTGTCTAGAGAATGATGTATCTCAGTCACGCTATTTTTGTCTCTGTTCATGTGAACACCATGAGAAGCTTGAAGTACATCGGTTCATACGACCCTAGCCCCGGGGTTGAGCGGAATAATAAACAAGTTACGAAACGCTACGCCATAGATCTCGCACGCTACTTCCGTATATTGCTATTAGCAAGCGATATGTATCGCCAAATTTTAGAATCTTTTGGTGGAGGCGCTTGGTGGTATAGCTCTGTTTTATAATTTTCTGCAATAGTGTCTTCTGATGTAGGTTGAAATCGTCACATTTCACACAGGATGTAGCGAAGACGTGACGCACTAGACGTGATATGTATACGTCATATGCAGGTCCCACTGGAATATTACGGTCCAGAAAGGGATAGTTTACGATGTCGAAGTTGTAATCATCTCTGTTGTCGTAAAGTCGACAAGATAGAAGTCCCGCTTCATTTTATATAGAGTTACAGGTCTAAATATTACGTGCTGTTTGGTTTATATGTAGTCTTCTTCAAATCCAATGAGAGTGGATATATATATCCATCACTGCATGATATATATAACGATTATCGACAGTGAGAAGATCGTCTATATGGCGGTCTTATTGGCGGTTCTGCAAAGCTTGAATAGATATATATATTTATATTGATAGAAAATGTAAAAATCGATAAATATTACGAAAGAGTATAGCAGAAGATGGATTAATTTGCCGTCTCTGTTCTCGCATTTGACGAGACCTTTTACAGAAATCGATGTTAATGGTGTGGAGTTGAAAAATCATGTGGTGAAGATTATTGCCTATATCAAGCATTGAATAAAGTACCATTAATATATAAATTATTTTGGTCCCAGACGAATATGATTAAAAGAGTTCTCAAATTATCGGGTCGCCTAATTATTTTATCATATTTCTTAGTCGTGTTATCAATGCTGTTCGAATGCTATTATTGTACACGTTTACCTTATTTGGTCTGTGTGCTATATCAGTGAAAGCGTTTATATAGCTAGGTAGATCAAATAATGACTCCTAAAGAGGCACTGTCTAGACAAGTCATCATATGAAAGACGTGATCAATAATATTTGACTGTTAAGCCAGCTGCGCTTATGGCGTGGACAGAGAAATAGCCGTCGTTACCAGTTATGTCGACGCAATGAATGTTCAGTCACATAAAACTGAGCTGGGTAATCACGAAACAAGAGAGCTGAGCGTCTGGTCCGACATAGGTGTATTAGGGGAAAACTGATTCTGACATTGCTAACTCATTAGCAGTACCCGTGATGCTGATACCCATTTTTCAACGTAATCAAACGACTGAATATCGTATCCGAATCATTTTAAATAAATAAATTATTGTAGAAAATGGTTTACCCGAGCATAGGGCAGTACTCCTGTTGAGATATATGTAGCTTTACAATCTAAAATGATATATTTTGATTGTTTGAGTTGAAATTTTCTGTCCATTTGTTCAATTTCTTAAGGGAGTGACAACATCGCTCGCATCCGGAGTGACCATATGTTCGTTACATTTCACACACGTATACCTAATCAGAATAAAATTATTTACACGGTCTGAAAATCTTAGCTTACAATGAATCAGGTCTCGTCAAATGTAAGAAAAGGAACGAAAAATTAGTCTACATTCTGCTATACTGTTTCGTAACCTTGACCGAATCAAATTATATATCGATCTATATACTGGTATATGATACTATTTTTTAGTACACAGATGACCGACTCGCCTTAACTGAATGACGAAAGGTATTGGGAAGAACGTCTCTCTTTTAATATTTCACCACATACTCGTATTTGATAGCGGCTATCCAGAATCAGCAATATGTACTCCATTGGCAGATGCTGTGGATGCATGTCAATGATATATAAGCAACATAATGCGTAAGAATTGTATTACGTTAACAGTATTGGAGCGGACAGAATAATCTGGTGACACTAACAGATGTCAGTTGTCAAATGCGACCTGTTCTGCCACTGAGTAAATCCAGTTATACCGTGTTATAGCTAAGCTGTCACTCCTTAATAACCAATACCATCCATCGCGTTTTAGATAGCTCGTACTGACGTCAGGTTGTTTGCGTCACTAGACACTAATAGGGCATTTTGTAATTATGTTTGACTGACGTATTATGTATGATATAACATACTCGTGCTCATACAGCGATATGGGTCATTATTATTCCGGCCAGTGCTCTGAGCATCTTGATGTTAAGCACCTGGGTCGCGTTGCATAACACGATCCTAAGGCTAAGTGCACCCTACACTCTGACCAAACATGAGATTGCCTGTTTCACAGAGCGATCCTAGCTTAAGATTATCCTAAATTTTCTACTCTTGACCATGCCTAACTCGAAAGACCATCTCAAACATAGCAGCTTTGTTGTTGAAATAGCCTAGCTCTACCAAACTGATTACTTTCCAAGTATCTTATGTGCGGATTATCGAATTTCTATCGACCTTTTCGATTCAATACGCGATTATTATTCAATCGAACGCCGTTTTCGCCATGTCAGATTTTTACCATCTCCAAATGGCGAAAAATAGAAAACTAAGATCGTGATAGAACTATGGAAGCGAACCTATAACTAAAGGCGAAATTTGTATATCATTCAAGACGATGCACAGTATTCAATGACAATATTAATTTTTCTAGTGATAATAATTACTTAAATCAGAAACAATTTTCATACTCGATAGTGCGCCTGTGTCGTAATGATGCACGATTCGAAAAGATAAGAAAACAGTATATTTCATGCATTTTCTAGTCAACTGGCTATTTTTAGGATTCGATTTAAAATCATTTTACACCACGCCCGTCTCAATTCCTGAATATTTCTACAAATGTTTTTGTTTTTATCCATTCCTCAATGGCCACCTCATACTACTTAGTGGACATTTACTTGCAATGACACAGCTACTTTACTGAATATGCGCAAAATGATCACGAATATCTGTACAAAGGGGCCTTCTGGCCAGGAAATATTTTCAGGCTGCCTGTATTATTCCTCCGCAGTCAACATGGCACAATATAAAATATAGTCAAAATGACCACCCTTCTGATCTTAGAATCTGATTGCATTTACAACTGGATATTAGTATTTGGTTCACATGCTTATGAGATTGATTCTCTTAAAGTACACTTGCATATTTGACAACTGTATAGCATGCTCAAGTTTGGTCCATACCTTATTTTTTTGACCACCACCATTCGATAAATGATTTTTTTTTGCTATGGTTCATAATTTTCAACAAGTTCAAATTCAGCCCATTGATAACATCAAATCAATACGTATGTCACCGTAGCACCGTAGGTCTAGCGTTACTGAAAGCCGCCAAATAGATGTTCATTACAGTCTGGATTTATTCATTTTATGACCAATAGCATAGATCGTTAGTTTGAGTCTGGCGAAACTGTCGGTCGTCAGTTTCTTTCGTTTTATTGCGTGCTTCGTTCACAGTGTCATGTTGAATACAGTTTTGAAACCCAATTCAGACTTTTTTTAAAATGAAATTCTAAATAGGGAGTTGACGTGTATATATGTGTGATTCACTTCGTAGCATCTGCCCGACCCGAGGGGTCCCACATGTGAAAGGGAATTCATATGACTGGTGTTCTCGAGTGTGAAACGTAATACGACCCAGAAGTCGTGATATGACAAAGATTGTTGAAAGTGACGTTAAATCATACTCACTCACTCACTCATCCTTCATATCCCTTTCAGCAATCTACAATATATTGGTCGCATAAATTCATCGTCCCAATACACTTATGCGGTATATTATTGTAAGGTATTGATGTCTTGCTCGATTTTTTACAACTGAGAACTATAAAAAGGCCGCAAACTTTTCAATCAAAAGCGGCAGCGCCTCCTATCTGTGCATCCTGCTTTTATTTTCATGTGGGTATACTCTCTGTTGTATCCATTTCCATTACTGAACGTGACGTTAAACCACAAACTCTCTTCCTCTCTCCCTCCATTATTTTTGTTCTGTTTGGTTGATGATCGATGTTTTTAATGGAAATGTATATATTCGCTCACAAATCTATACATATATATATTTTTCTACATGAATATCCTATCTGAAATTTTATGGTACGAGAGACCTTTTTAAAAAAGAGTACCAAATTATTAATAAAATAGAATTCCATGATCCTGGTAGCTATATCCTGCCAGCCCCAGTTTTGTCTAATTGATGTTTGAAAAAAGAAAACATATTCTTGCAACTTTACAAAGGATTTCAGGAACATAGCCCGCTCTCGAATTTGAACTGTGCCACACATACTCCTCGGAAAGTATTTCATACAAAGTTTAGTTTCCTTCCTCTAAACACCAAAGAGGTAGACTTAGGAGTATCCTAAGTGTGGGGGTTTGAGAACAGCATTAGCCTAGAGATCGCTTTGTGAAACGTATACTTAGACATCTCCCAATGTTATTCGCAGTATTTCCTATCTCCCAAAGTTCATCCTAACTTAGGGCGCATACATGCAAGGGGCCGTGTATCAAAACACAAATTTGGATTCTGTGACTGGTTGTTGTGATCACGCTTGTCATGCCATCTCGTTGTACATATTTCTGCCCTTTGTAAGAAGCTAAATTTAAAACGTTAGACTCCCCGCTCAAGTAGACGACTGCACAATGATCTTGTTTAAGTTGAAGAAGGAAGGCTTCATAACCACAATAAACAACACTAGAAACATTTACGTTTCTTTGCATCAATCTTCATAATAACCGTGAGCTTCAAAAGTGGAAGTTTTGTGCTCGTCTAGTACTTTCTCATCTCTGCAAAAACACAACACAAGTTACTGCCTTGATTTAATATGGTGCAGTTATCGACAACTTGCAAAAAACAACAATTAGTTTTTTGAACAGACAAGATCGGACAGAAATAATGAGTGATTTTCGACGTAGTGTTTCTCTTCGAGTTACTGTGTTTGACAGTAAACATATTATCATCGTAACTAAGAAAATCCATATTTGTTGAGCATTGTTCTTCGCACGAAGAGCTATTTTCCGTGTTGCCTTTTTAGCAGCCGAATAATCCACCATTGTCTGTCACGTAAACATTTTTAGAACAGAACAGTTTTCAGACTTTTATCATAATCAAATATTTGATTACACTAGGTACAGCCGCGCAATTTGTGCTTCGCTCAACTACCTTAAACCAATTAATATATGTTAGTTCCATTCCCCCAAGTTAGATTTTACATCCACGCAAAATACACGCAACGTGATTTTCTCAATTCTGATATGATAAAGCGTTTGTGTAATATTTTGTTCCTCATCATGCCCATGCGTCGATCTTTGTCACGCATCGGGATGACGAAAAGTACGAATAGACAAAGAGGCAATTATAAAGATTGTTTCGCACCAGTCGTGTGTTGGAATGAACAAGATTTGAATTGCAATTTGCTGTACGCTGAATTTTGAGTTGAATAAATACATATCACTGATCATAGTTATTAAGCCGAGTGTAATCACCACGAGGGCTCTTTACACTATCCAATGTATCTTTGCCATTGTTATCTCTGTGAAAGTAGGGAGCCGGAAGGCAAGCCATTTCACGGAAACTTGCATAGGAATTCATAAGACAGGCCATTTAAGGGCCTAAATATTGACGAGACTTTAAATCCAGATGAGATAGAGCTGCTGATATGGGCGATGCTGACTGACTCCTTGTAGTTGTCCTTGAGAATGCTGTGTTACGAAGGTGCCAGAGGAAGATGTTTTCTTCTGAAAATGAACACGATTAATTAGCGATTGCTTGACGGATATAGTTTGTCACTTCTGTCTGTTGATCAACGATATTTGATATCACGATTTAAGGGAAGAAAAGCAATTAACGATTGAACTGTATTGACCCTTACAGAACAATAAGCTGGGGAATATGTGGGGATTATGTGAGCATCGTGTCGTGAATGTGTAGGATAGATAGATAGATAGATATTTATTAATGTCTCACCATCCATATACATCATAAGAATAAACACATAATAAAACATTGTATACAGATGCCACTCTACATAGAGTTGTGAGAGACAGTTAACCATAAAACAATATATTAAGGATACATTAGTTTTCTGCGACGCTCTAAGATTAAAAAGCAGGTTTTGGCACAACTCGCTATCACTTGGTCACAAGACAAAATTGTGCACAGAAGTTCAGAATTCGACATTCTGTGATAATTTTCCCCAAATAAAAAGCTTACTTCAGACAATAAATCATATCGCAGATCATCATACACTGGGCATGATAAAAGTACATGGAACTCGTCCTCTATACATGTACCATTATTACACAGAATACATCTTCGGTCTTTGATGGAGAGGTTTCCATACCGACCCGTTTCAATACGTATAGGGGCAACCCCACATCGGAATTTAGCAAGAGCACTTCGATGGCTCTTCTTTAAAATATTTTGGACATAGTATTCAGCATTATATTCAGTTTTGAATTTCCCATACAGTCGGAGTTTGCCATGCTCTCTATTTGCTTCACGTAACCACTTATCCGTATATATATTATACAACTTTTCCTCAATCTGTTTCGTAACAAATATTTTACCATAAACGACATTGATATTCCCAATATGAGAGCAATCTAATTCATTCAGTTTATTGCAGACCCTAAAACACCAGTTTTTACAGCTCTTGCCTGCTGAATTATAAGCCCATCTGAAAATCTTTTTACCTATTCTGTCTATAAACGTGAGCCTATTCCATAGACTAATAACAGTTTTCCACTGCCTAATAGAAAGTGGCATCCAACCCATATCTCCGTTAATACCTGCATTTGGTGCATACTTCCCAACATCCAGAAAAAACGTTCAGCCCTGTGTTGTATAGCATTTATGCACGATACATCCGAGGTACCCCAAATCGAGGCCCCGTAAGTTATAACAGGGACAACCAACGAATCATATAGCATAGTGAAAATATCGTATGGTACGCCTCCCAAATATTTCATTTTGGCAATCACTAAATCAAGTGCCCGGCTGGCTGACTGTGAAACATACTTTGTCATTGCGTTATAATCAAGGTGTTCAGTCAGTAGCAAACCTAAATATACATATTTGTCGGTTACTTCTAAGGAAACATTACCACAATGAAAAATATCCGTTGTCCTAGGGAATGACTGAGTGCGAAAATGAACTACTTTTGACTTATCACGATTAACACACAACTTATTACTATCACACCACACTGACAGACGTTCAGGTTGGACTTTCAGATCTCCACTGGTCTCACTCAATATTACTATATCATCAGCATATAATAGCAAACTAATTTTCTCGCCATCAATGTCAATTCCTTTACCACTGGCTTTCAAATACACCGACAGATCATCTATATATAGATTAAATAACAGAGGGGATAATACACATCCTTGCCTTAGACCACAACTCACCCCAAACCAATCAGACATTAAACCATTTAACTTAATACAACACGACACATTTGAGTATATCGACTTCATGGCTTTCATAATCTTTCCATCAACTCCAACTTTGTTTAGACGTTTCCATAGTAACTCCCTATTAATAGAATCATAAGCTTTATGAAAGTCGATGAATGCAGCGAATGTACTTTTCTTTTTCTTCTTACGAGTCTCTAGGATGTTATTTAGAGATGAGATGTGGTCTATGGTACTCCTATTTTTTCTAAAACCATTTTGCTCATCACAAAGTAGATTTTTCCCTTCAGCCCATGTCGTTAACCTTTCATTTAGGACAGAACAACTGGGGCCAACGTAATACCTCTATATGAGAGAGGGTCCCTTGGGTCAGTGGAACTTGATTTAGGAACTGGGTTAATAATACCCAATGACCATGTACTAGGTGTCATACCATTCTCAAAACAAACGTTAAATAGTCTATGTAAAAAAAATAGCAACCTTATCGTTTCTTAAAACTTCAATAGGTATACAGTCAATTCCCATCGCTTTCCCATTTTTTTGCACCACTTATTGCTTCATATATTCCCTGCAATGATATAATACTTTCCAATTCATCCGGATCAGAAATATCCCACTCAGGTTCATCATCGGATGAGGCAGTTAAATTTGAAGTTTCACTGGGATTTAACAAATCACAAAAACGTCCTTCCATCGATCTAAAACAAGTTTAGGTTCGGTCACAATTCTATCATTTAACTTAACTTCCATTGGGATGTGCTTAAGTCTATCTTCACCCACACCTATTTTACCCATCTTTTTCCATAGATCTTTTGGACTATCAGCCCTCAAGTTTATTAATTCCTGTTGTTGACTATACCAGTAACATCTTTTGTGTCGCTGTACAGCTCGATCGAACGATTTACGTTTCTGAGTGAATACAGATTTTAAAGTCTTCTTGAGAGTCTTGTTTTTACATTTGATCCAATCTCTCTCACTAATACACATTTCATTCCACATAATAGTAAGGCGGTCGTTCCACCAAGGTTTCTTTATCTTACGTCTTTTATTTTTACTACCGGATAAAATATTTACAGATCGCGATGGTAATTTAGCCTCCATTTCATTATTTATCACCGAACAGAATTCACCATACACATCATCAATATCTGACTGACACTTCACGCTGTTTTCCAGTTCACTAACTAATGCATTTAGTAATAAAACTTGATCATCACCGGACATAAAGTCCTGGGGAACAGCAGATACGTCATACTTAACAAATGAAGATTTGAAATTACATTCACTAGACCGATGAAACACTGCGTCCAATTCAATACTCCAAGAAATCACAGAATGGTCCGGTATATATTTCGGGTCATACGAGCCAACAGACACCGCTTCACTCACCAGTTGAGATGCGCTTATTACTGTGAAGTCTTTAAAGTAGTCCAGGCTTTCATATGGAACTAGACAATAGTCGACCACCGAAAGACCACGACTGGAAACATATGTGTAATCGTTCTTAATACAGTTCCTACCATTCAAAATAGGAATGAATATGTGGGAAATATGGACGCGGATTATCGTACGTGCTTCCCTCCCGCTGTGGTGCCGGGGTCTATAATAACTCGCGAAATAATTACACCATCCGATGAAGTGACATATGCAACAGTACGAAAATTTTAGATGTATTTCTCAATTCGCTTTAATGTAGGGTACAGCGACGTTCATCTACAAAGAGTGCCGCTGTGGCATGTCCCAGTCCGTCTCGCGATTTCAATGTGCTTCAGAAAGAGCGATTGGTTTAAAGGTCAACAGCAATAAGACCCGATTTTTGACCTTCTAAAACGCCATTGGCCTCACTAAAAAGTTTTCCGATTTTTATCTAGTGCGATTCCCCTGAGCTCTCCATGCTGGGGGATTTCCCCTGCTTTTAATTGTAAAATTGTGAAGTTCCCTCGGTATAATTGGTATAAAGAGAGAACCAATTTTTAAAGGCTAAAAAAAGCTGTAAGACTGCATAGCTATTTTTCAATTTGCAGAAAAATCCATATTAAGGGAGATAATTCGGTGCACCCTCGCGGCCTATGGGGTTTTAATCCCACCAATTTAAATGTGATATGTTATTCAGAATGTAATATATATATTATTGTTCGAACAAATGTCAATTCAATTCAATTTTTCAAACATCTCTCATTTGAGAACGTCATACATTTCCTACATAACATAATGTCGGGCGATTATTTTGCATATCTAATTGTCGATAGACACGTCGTCATGTGTAGAGGGTGCTTGTGATAATGTATTACTTCCATTTGAGGGCGTCACAAGGAAACTGTTTTATTTGTCCCATATATATAAACATACAGATTGATTTGCTGGCGACATTGACAGATTAGATAAATCAGATATGGAAAACGTCAAAAAATAAATAACATATACATTATATACATAGACATACACTAGATAAATTACATATATATTATCATTATAACTTCATGGATAATAAACTACACCTTTCACTTAATTGTAATCTGCTATAAGATAGGTATAAAATTGAATTAAATATATCGCAGCTTGAGCATTACAACTGAATATGGAAAATTACGACTGAAATTACGATCAAGAAAGTTGCTTACTTTAGATTAAAAACACTGCTTGGAGCTAAAAAATATTAGTTTCGCTATCAGCCAGAACGGTATTACAAAATGCCATTGTTTTCGATAGGCGGGAAATGTCCTTATATTTATTCGGCTTGTTGGAGAGCGTGAATAATCCATATGTCGTAGGTTCTCGGATGGAGGAGAAAAGAGCTATTGAATTTATTATTTATATCACAGTGCATCCAAAAGTTTACAATTTAAATGGGAAAGAATCGTTTCTTTCTGAAATGACAATATAATTCTGGTCAGTATTTTTCCCGACATTCTCGCGAGCTTTCATTCGCGAATATGGGAGAAAAACGTAATTGAATGCAAAGCGTGATTGTAGAAAAAACGACCTCTAAAAGTTGTTGTCCTTCATTCAATATTTAGCCGTCGTCCATCACTGAATTTATGCATGCTTCCATAATCTGAATTCATATAACAGCATTTGCACCAAAGGAAAACAAACAAAACATAGTATCGTAGGCTAGTTCCTGGTTTGCAAGGGAGAACACGCATTTTCATGAACATCTTGTATATTTACCAGGCAGACTACAGACTAAAGTCATAGATTGATAACCTGTTTGATATTTGAAGATCAGTGCAATTTCTTTATAACTGTTTCTTTTTCATTTCAGCTCAATTACACGGGAGCCAGTATGAATCCAGCAAGATCTTTGGGTCCCGCCATGGTGATGCAGCTCTGGCAAGATCATTGGGTAAATTGTTACATTTTTGATTAAAATACGGCCAAAAAAATAAACAGGATGAGATTTTCGTCAGAAAACTTCCACTTTCCGCAAAGACATTCAACACGTAAATCGGATTAACATCTGCCCTGCATGAGCGCAATGGGAGACCGTTATCGGTAACGGTATGTATGAACCAAAACTGAATGATAAACTGTATGCTAAATTATTCTGTTGTGCACCGTAATTTTCTTTTTGATATTCCGTGTTGATTGCACGATTGAGTATGACCTGCTGTACCGCGTTAATCGCTTTATAAAACATACGAGAAAAATATTCAAAAACACATTACTCTAACTGCCATTGGACGTGTTTGTCGATTTAGCATACATATGTGAGCTTTATTTTTGTCGTGAGAACATCTGCCACAAAACGAGACGTCTAAAAAATTATAGCTTAATGAGCCATTAAAATCGCATTTCAGCAACATCTATTGCGTTTTCCCTCGTTTTATGGGTTTGATATTTTCACTGTGTGTGTAGTTTTGATTTCTAATAACTTTCAAGCTACCGAATCAAAACGTTTGAAATTTAGACTACGTGCTCTACACTTGCCAAGGTATACAACCGTCTTTCAAATTGTTCAACTCCTTTTGATTAAATTATAATGACAGTGGTGTAGCTAATTATTCCGACTACATACGTTGTGAAATGAAATTAAAAAATCTGTGAGACTTTCGTTTGAAATGTCCAAAATGGCTATATAAGTTTTAAAACAATTTGGGGATCAAACTACAAGTTATGTATTGAATACAGGATGTATTTTAAGATTGTTTCGATTAAACTCGAACATTTTAACTTTCGTAGCTTCAAATGTGAAATGTTTAATCAAATAATATTGTCTGAATCCGTGCCTATCGGTACATATATAATATACATGGTTCCATGTCTCAGTTGCTATGCAATAAGAGGGTGTCCGAATTTTCTATGCTTTGAACGGGCTTTGAAACCGTAACCTGATCATGGGTCAAGGAGCCATACCCTCACAAAAATAGGGCTCGCGCACTACGTGCACCTCACTTGCGTCTTGTGTATAGCAGCTGCGCCCGAATTTGCGCCCTATTCATCCACCCCTTCCAGCATGTTGCGATCTAACTGCACCTTATATTCACCATATTTATTTGCAATAATTCGTTTCGAGAGATGACTGCGCTCTATCTGCAACTTGTGGAGTTAATCACTTTCTTCTTAATCCAGACTGCGCCCTAATTGCACAATGAAGACGTAGACATTTTATCCCAAATTCAGAGAGTCCTGCTTGTTGTGCCTTCTGGACTTTTCTCTGCCAACATTGACACTGGGCTATAGCTAGTTAGTATCACCTATAAACCAATGCCTTTATACAACGCTAAACAGCTTTCCCGAAATTCATTCTAATATTATACTGCTGGATTTTTCGTCTCATATTCAGCCCATGACTTACATATAATCGTTTACTATATTACCACAAAATTCAGACAGCACCCTATCTGCATTTTTCATTATTCTGGACATCTGCCATTAAACATTTCAGCCAAAAATATTTGCTTTTAGTGAGCATTGAAATAAGAAAAAAGTTGATGCGCATTATGTGCGAGTTATTTGCGTATTATTGCGTGCACAGTAGCATGTGTGCTGCTGAGTAACAATGTTTACATGACCTTTTTCTAATTTTCTGATATCAAAAGAAAGGTAGATATAATGGTTTTCAGGAAAAAGAATAAACTGAAATATATCGTGGGCATTCAACATAATTTTGTCGAACGTTTGGGCCTGTTTTCGGTCACGAGGTAATGTAATAGATTCCAGGCACAGTTACAGTTACGGCGCAATTAATATATTCGAAACGCGCCCTATTTACGCTTTATCCATATTGAGTCTCATGGCCAAATATGAAGCGTGGCGCCCTAACTGCGCCATAGCTGGATATATTGATGCGCGCAATTTGCGCCTTAAATGTGCCTTAATTGCGCCCGGATTCTGTGAGGATACGAACATCGTACATACAATATCTTCATGCTGCAAAGTGTCATAATTGAAGAAAGACTGCCGTGTGATACACTTCTCCAGAAAACGATTTCGAAACTGATTCCAAAAAAGAATATAGATCAGGGATACGAAATTGACTATACAGCAACATTATGATGTCTTGCCGGTGTGGAGGCTAAGAATGTCCGGTGGGTAAGAGTGTCCGGTCCCTATCTTCTGTCCCAGCTAGGACAATTTTCTCCACATTGGGGAAAAGTGTCCGTCCTTGGTTGCAATGGAAAAGGATATGAAAAGGGTCAATAATCACCAGGACATTCTTATCCATCACACCAGCATTATTGAAATAGTGTTGAAAGCGACGTTAAATCATATTCACTCACTCACTAACTTGAAATAAATTGATCGCTTTGGTCGATGGCTGGATACTGAATGTCGGATATCACGCTTGTATTTACCGGTGTTGAAAACAAACTGTATTAGGAACTTGTTGGAGGTCGTTAGAGAACAGGCAATAGGATTGACATTTGTCTTTCAGAATAGTTCATCTTCCATTGTGGCGGACAAATATACATTTGGAGTAATCCTTGATGAGTGACAGTCGCTAGAAATGTGTCTAGATGTCGGCTGAACATCAATCGCGCCTAATGGGACCTCCTACTTTCACATTATTGTACTGTTACGGGCACATTCTGATATTATTAAACTATGCATGTATATACATGTAGGTATATATTCGTGCAAACACAGCAGAATTACAGGTGACACGCTCTTCCTTATCCGTATATTCTCTTCTAATAATTTTCTTTTTCATTTAGGTGTTTTGGGTTGGACCATTCCTTGGCGGTATCATTGGCGGGTTCACATACGAGTACACACACGATTCATCCAACCGAATACAATATTTCAGACGATCGTTTCGGAGAAAACCTGCGCCAATTAAGAGATCCAGAAGCAACATCAGTGATAATTCAGTGTCCACTGAACTTACTTTCACCACGCCGTCAGAGGATTTGAGGGTGTGACCGTCCCTTGTTACAGTTATAGTGTATGACTGTTTTTTTTTGTCTTTTGCTATTTTGAGGTGTTTTTCCCAAAAATTCGATTTGGTCAACCATGATGTGATGTGTGTGACAAAGAAGATATATCTGTTGAATTACGTCGGTTTTGACAATATCATGTGCCGTCCATGTTTAATTATATCAAATTGGGAGGACTGTTTACATAAATGATGTTCAATGACACTGAAGGGCGTCGTAGATAATCTAATTCAAGGATACAGTGATGTGTTAAAGCTTCTTAAAGAGTTTCAGGTTAAAGGATTTCTTTTGCTGAATATATGTAATGCCCATGCTATGAGCTATCGCGCGTTGCGTTGAGGAGAATGCTGGATTAAACTCCAGAGATATTGTAGTGACGATGAAGGCACGAATTAAATTTTGTAGATGGCTTGCTTTTATGTCATATACTTGTCGGTCAATTACAATAACCCTTTTGCTATCAATGTAATAATCTTATTTAATAACCACCACTTTATCCATTACTTTATTCCGTGGAATTGAGCCTTCGTGGCTTATACTGTTTTACCTTCTTAGTCGTCCTTTTAAGATCAATAACCGTGGTTGTGAAATTATTGATTATGTAAGGTGTCAATGCAGTTTTCGATTACTTGTACAATTTATGCATTAAATGAATACACCACCATTGTCAGAAGTGTTTTTTCGAGATAGACTGATTTACGAGGACTTTAAAACAAAAGATATACATTATCCACAACAGACATCTACCAATTGCCACATTATATCCTTGATGATACATCCTTATCAATGAACGGAGAAATAGCAGTTACCAGCTGTATAATGCGTATTCCGAACATTACAATAGCAGATTCAGTTTATATCTTATTTGTCCCAACCAATAGCGCTATCATAATTTTCTTGCAAAATAGTATTTTATTTTGAAATTTGAATTGCAACTGTGATGGTATAATGATGATTTGTGATACTGGATAAGCTCCTTCTTCGCTAGATTTACATATATGGTAAATCAAGTAAGAAAAAAGTTATAAAATATGTCAGCAACAAGGTAGTGCGATATGTTACATGTAAACTCGCAGCTCCTCACATTGTATTGAATCCCGAACGTATCGTATCACGGGACTAGAATAATAATTGCCTCGTGTGTAACTGACGGTGACCGAGCAGCACTCCGTTCTGCTAACCCAATCGATAAACGATTTATATTTTCCTGATGTACATACCGATCTCAAAATTGCCTTCCAGGCGTTATACACCGCGGGAGGAGAAGAAAAAGTCTCTCGCAAATTTACACACTTACAGAAGGGCCCGCAGATGAACAACGCACCGTCCTATAATTACAGACTTGATTGCGCAACATTATCATTCCGGTATACGCTCAGAGAACTGTAATTGAACTGGATTGGTAGCTCTCCACTAGAAATACATAAGCATTATCAATGATTTATAGAAAGACGGAGGAAGTATGCAGCCTCTTTCGAATTCAATGGCCCAGACTGTCTGCTGTATATTTACCCTCATCTCCCACCGACGTCTAAACTCATCCTATTATTCCAAACGGATATTCCTCAATTTAAGTAACTGTTTTCGATATTTAGCGTGAGATCATTGGGATTCAGGAACTGTATATGATATCCATTGAATTGATCAAGTCGGAGGCGGTTATATTATCTTCCATCCCCTACGCTTTTAACCTTTGTTCGCATAACGAACACACCTAGAACTGGTGTGGAGGCATTTCGCCTCCGCCTCCAGCCCTGCCTAAATATTTGTCTTATCGCTGAAGATAAGGGTTGAAACTTACCACACTGTACCCCTGGATCAAGTTTCTGAAAACGTGATGACCCACGTTGTGTGTGAAATTACTAATAATCGAAGCTACATGTAGTTCAAATGTTATTCGAGTCAGTAAAAATTGGTATAATAGACCTATCCGAAAATCGCTTTTGAATCTGTCATCATGTTTCCTTGAATATATTGAACCACTCTCACTGAGAGGGATAAAACAATATTTGTTCATTCTTCACCATGCGGTTTTTAACACTATTTTTGGGAACTATCGGTGATGGTCGAGGGGGGGGGGGAGCATTTCGCCCCCCCCCCGGTAAATATCTTTCTTATCTCTGGATCTAGGGGTTGAGATTTGCCACACTATAATTACAATACAAGATGTTCGCTTTGATGACGTCACAGAGACGTCCGCTTTTTTCATTTATTGCATGGTAATATTTATTTGCTTTTGATATCACTTATTTGATTAGTGTGCTCACATATTCTTGTTCAAAAATGCGTGAATGTAATTTGTTTTCATATTCACACTATTTCTATATTAATTAGCTTTTGAAAATGCGACAAATCGATCCAAAAGATGGCACCATTGTTGCGTAATCATGGCTGCATTGATCCGAATATAAATATTGTGGAATGTTTGTGGTTTTCTTACGAAAAAAATAGGGATACGGTGGCGAAATCACCCCCTCCCCCCACACACAGAGACTGGGACAGCCTCCAAGTCGCCCAGGCCTGGAAGGGTAACACACCCCCAACTGCGATATTTAGTAGTCAGACATCTTCCATAAAGAACACTCGATCAGCAACGAATTCAAGCAGATATACATCGAATATATAAACCTTACGAAAATGTCAAGCAATGCCTGTACTTTCTGTCCGGCATTTCAACGTAGTATAACGCTGTCCACGAAAAAGGTCCACAGTAGCAAAAAGTAAACAAATGTTTCGATGAAAACCTCAAGCGAACGAACATGGTTAAAGATATAGTTGTTGGTGGCGGTGAAATGAAAATGAAATTACAGATAATAATTGCAGAAGTCAACGTCAACGTTGTTCAATGCCAACGAGCCTGAAATATATAGGAACTACATTTAAACATTCACCGCTTATTATGTTGTGATGTATTCATCTCCTTCCGTCATCTCACATTATTCACAAACTTGCTTCGAGGTGTGACCGAACCTTTATATACGGATGATATTTCTTTCATCACATTTAAATTTTATGCGCTTAAAAAATATCAGTATGCCTGAATGTTACATTCAAGTGTATATTTTGAAAAATGTAGGCACGGGCACAGGGCTGTGGAAACAAACATCTTTACTAAAAGTGTTCCTTCTTGTGGACTTAAAATGACAGCGTATGTTTAGCTTCATGTCATGATGACAGAATGCCATACATCTCTTTTGAGTAACATACATCTCTTTGTTTACAAATTGAAGCACATTGTTTATGCCTATATGAAATCTTATATGTTAGTAATTCTGAGATGGGCAGTGAAGAGGGTGGGGAGGGGGGGGGGGGATGACTGCGGCCATGAGTTAATGTCATGTCAGTTACCCAGATAATTCTCACTGTTTATGTAGGCAATGATAATGGAGGTAGTTTAGTGCTCATCAGGATGTCACGTAAGCTCTTATTCTTGGTGTAGGCAATAACTGTCCTCAAGTCAAATGGTCCTTTCTTTAATTTGGACTGGAGTTCGTTGTATTCTTCTTTGAGGATGTGTGCGATTTCAACATTTCTACTGTTGTACCGAAGGACAAATGGAATGATCTCTCCTTTGGATACCTTGCCGGGATCTATATTCATACCAAACGATTGTCGCGTTTGCAAGATTTTGATCCAAAATGAATGCTCGACCCAGGTGTTATATTTCAATTTAATTTAATTTTAAGAATTCCAATATGTTTACACTGAATAAATTACGACGAAAATGATTGCGTGGGAGAGGGGTATGGCGGAAAAGGGTATGAGTAATAGTTTCTATTTCTACATTGCATGATCTGTATTTTGCATATTGAGGTTTTCTCAATTTTTTAAGAAGTGTATTTGCTCGAACGATATGGTGATTGATCTTCTGTTGAAATAAAAATAACGTTATTTTGTTACTGATGCTACATCGAATGCTCGATAGTCCACTATAGATCTTAACCGAACACGATTAAACATTCATATTCTGGCATTAACCTTTGAGTAACCTTTAACCCCATCTAGTCTGGGCGATTTGGGGTGTACCGCAGCCTGGGGGAGTTCCCTTTCTTATTTTCGCTATCCCAAAGGCTAGGCTGCTGAAACTTACCGCGCTATATCTTTGGGTCAAGCCCTGCTACAAAATGTTAAAAAAAATTCATGATGACGTTACAGTGACGGCATTTCCTAAAAAGGCATTTTTGGACGATTTTTCGCTTAGATTTTTCGATTTTGTTTCCGTTTGGGTTTTCTTCGCACAAAATGCATGATAAATTAGTAAAAAATAATCTGGTCTGAAATAAAACAGCTTTTGCCTACTTTTTCTCGCAGAGAAGCAGGAATTTTGAAGAAAAATGACGAAAACATCACTTTTCTGGTAGACCACATGGACGCCATTTTGAATTTATCCATGATCCTCTGCTTGCGGGGTAATGCAAATAGGTTCAAAATTACCCCAATATGATAACCGACAAAGTCATGGAGTATCAGCTCACATGTTTTTGTCGTTCCGGAGATAGGAGCAGAAAACCAACAGGGTGTGCGGAAAGTGCCCCCAGTCTACAAAGGGTTAAACCATATTAGCGACGCTATCAGCGTCCAAATCCTTAAATACTTAAAATATATACAATATATGAGCACACCGCTCCATTACCTTAGATTGATCAACAGTAAAAACAGATTATCCCGCTTTTCTACATTGAAATTAGTCAAGCCTGCTCTTATGCCCACCTATATATTAAGCAGCTATATTCCAACCATTCAAGACACACCAGAGAAAATATTCCCTACACTTTGGCACGCCGAATCTGCACTATCGTGATAGATCCCAATATTCGGGCGCTACGGCTAATTGAGCTGAAAACCTCTTTAATTTCTCGAGGTTACCCAGAGGGCCTTATTGATAAGGGAATAAGGAAGGCATCTGCTCAACCCGTAAGCGAACTTCGTCAATCATCTGCTAAAGCCACAAACGGAAATGTTATACCTCTCGTCACTACACACAACCCGAATAATAATAACATTTTCCCGATAGTGCTAAACATGTTACCTATTCTATTCTTACAAAAGCTAGTTTTTCGGAAAGCCAGTTACATGCACGGGTCGCGAAATGTAACAGATCGAAATGTGGCGCATGTATCCATATACTAGAAGGACCTAGCATTAAATTCAATGACACAAATTCTGTGTTTGAGGTTAAATTCAACATGTCATGTGACAGTAAATATGTTGTATACGCACTGATTTGTCAGGGCTGTGGAAAACAGTATATCGGTCAAACCACAGATTTAAGATCTAGATTAACTGTTCACAGGCAACAGATTAATAATGAAAACCATTGTTATCTCCCGGTCAGCCGACACATCAGACAGTGTGCCATACATTTGACCCCTTCATTTAAAATTTTCCCTTTTTACAAAGTACTAAATGAGGATTAAGCCTTATTGGATGTTAAAGAAACGATGTTTATAGAAAAGTATGGTTCCGAATTGAACGGATCACATAGACCTTGAATATATTTGTTATTTTGTTTGTTTAACAACTTTGTGAAATTAGTAGATTTCATGCAATACAAGTACGTATTTATCAAACTGTTGAAGCATGTCACATCCTGAAAATACCCACCTCTGCTTCACAGACCAATTATGTTTGATTTTGATTATTGCTTATTGCATGTATTGTACTTATTTGAGTTATCCCTTTTAATCTCTCTTATTGTGACCAACTGTTTCTATTAATGTCAGCATGTTATCAAGTCACTGCTTGTTTAAGCCAAGCACGTCGTCTAGCTACCGTTGTGCCCTGTATTTGTATATATACCAGTCTGTCATTTGAAAACAGTATTCCTTGAGAAGAACATTACGTTCGAAACTGCAGTCGGAATATAATGATGTAGAAAGCTGAGAAGGTTTTTTCGTTCTTTTTCTTATATTACTGCTCCACGCCAGCAAACTTCTTTTTTTTACCTTTAAGCAGCTTGTATTTATGGACCACTATCATCTCGCTCAAGGATGTTTTTTCCATGTTGAAGTAACTAATTAAACATCACCTGCCTAACGCCAGCCACATATCACTAATATTGACTCCCAGATGGATGGAAAACCAATTTAAACAATTTTTAGGCAGTGGGACTGTTATCTTCTTCTCCACCGTTCATAGACAGGTTGTGAAACCTACAATGCTATAATCCAGGTTCTCTTCAGATCACCGAAGTTGAGCAACGTTGAGCCCCGCCAATACTTGGATGTGTGACTCGGTGCTGTACTGAATGGGCTGATCAGTGTCCAGGATAACAATAAGTGTGGACACTCTCGTCTCCTGGCACATGTAGGCATCGTCGTGATATGACTGAAAAATTGTTGAAAACGACGTTTAGTCCTACTCATTCACTCACCCGATATTTCAGACGATAAAGCTTCTTTTAGTAAACGATTTTCAATAGTAAGTACAGCTTGACATTTTATGATATATTTTTTAGAACAATTTTGTGAACAATTGAGTAAAATCAGATATAAAGTGCACACAATATATGAATTTCAGATTATGGTAGTAACTAGTAACCTGTCTAAGTATTATCCATGTGCCTGGCTATATATGATAAAAGGAAAATAACTATGGAAGTCTTATGAATGCTACGTTTACTTTTATCATATTTTTTTTTCATTTCTTTACGTTCGTTAATAAAAGACCACCCACCATAAGCGACCACTATTCCTGTTTTCCCAGGGTGGTTTCCAAAGTCAGGTTTGACTGTATACATAATACTGTATTTTGCTGCCAGTATATAGGTATGAAATGTTACATTCTGTTGACAGCTGTCGCTCATTAACATTTTCAGCCGCATGTGAGCGGAAGACTATTTTCAAAAACATATATCACGTCTCAGTGACATTTTAAACTCATATGACTTGGCGCACTGACTTTCAATTGCTTTGGGAAGAATGATAAACGCCAATCACAGATGTTAGAATGCTTTTGGTAATTGTAAACTGAAAAACTACGCCTAATTAGATAACATAAATTACCTACATATATTTTCAAATGGGTTGAGTGGTGTTTTGGAAAAGTAACGTAACATTTACCATTCAGGGTGTGCTGCAGTATAAATTATCAATAAGGTAATTAGTGCTGATGTATTAATGTGATGTGAAATAAAATAGTTCTTTGTCCACCTTTTTCTCGAGGAAAATAAAATAAAAATTGAAGAAAAATGACGAAAACCTCACTTTTCCAGTACCTCACGTGGTCACCATCTTAGATGTACCCATGATCCTCTGCTCGGGGGTTATGCAAATTGGTGCAAAATGACCCCAATATTACAAACCATAAAGTCCGCTCTCTATTTTTTTTCGTTTCGGAGATAACGCAGAAAGTTTGGTAGGGGGGGGGGGAGGGGTCATAATGCCACCCCCCGCCCCCAGGGCTTGGTAAGGTTAAATCTACCACTAAATCCAGTCTAGCCCTAAGATGCTGTCCTAGTTTGTACAAAACAAATATATACTTCAATTTCATTTCTTATGTTCTTATTTTTTCTGCAAATGGTCTGGTCTTTCCAGACAACGCTCATGTTGACGGAACACAACTTTCACCATGGCAAGCACGAGCAAGCACGAGCACGTAAATTCGTCACCTGGGCCATCTCAACACGACTCATCAGACAACTAAAGAAATAGTCCCAATCGGTTGACCTCTGCCAGAGATGTGAATTGTTGAAAAAAAAATCCTGTCTCTGTTACGGCGAATAATTGAAGGCCAGTGGCAGTTGTTTGGGGTGTGTTCGGTTTAGCTACGAGTTTGATTTGAGCTCGGTCTAATAAGGTGTTTCTCAAAGGGATAAATTGTGAGAAAAAGGCCAAAGATATCACGCTATTTGTACAAGCGCACAAACTAAAAATCGAGATGGACAACCCCCGTTAAGAAATTTGTCAGGTTGTAGCACTTAAATTAAAGTACTTGTTGCTGCAAAATGGAAGTGTAGACTTAAACAAGGAATCTGCGAGATGCATGACAATTTGGGTGTCTGTGCACCGCTTTCTCAAAGCAGAGAGAGAGAGGCCAAATGCATGACTTCATTTGTACAGGCGCGCATAACTCATGATCGAGATGGGCTACCCCGCCAAGAAGTCTGTCAGGTCGTAGCACTTGATTTAAGGTGATTCTTGCCGAAATATAGAAGTCTAGAAAATTAGAGAATCGACATTGCCGCTAATGTAAATATTCTATTGGTCTACGGCCTACTAAGGTTGCGTGATCCGCGGCTGTTGGCATCACTTGGTGTTGGAAAATGGCCATTGAATAAGGCATACGACGCAAATTTTAATAGTTTTGGTTGACCTATGGACTGTTTTAGTAAAACGTGGAAAATGTAAATAAATTCAATAATCAACCGTCGTCCATTAACGAATTTCCACGTCCATAATCCAAAGACCTAATTAATATAATATCATTAACACAAAATTAAAAGGATAAATCATAGTATACATAAAACTAGGCTAATTTCCTGCAAGACAGAAGCAGTTAACAGTTTTCAATGATGCCAGCAAGACATCATGATGTTCCAAAAATATCAAATCCGTATCGCTGATCAGTATTCTCAATCCATATGATAAACGCTGTAAAGTCGTTATCTAGAGTATGATGTATCTCAGTCACGCTTTGATTGTGACTGTTCATATGAACACTATGAGGATCTTGAAATACATAGGTTCATACGGCTCCTAGCCCCGGGTTAAGCGAAATTACACACAAGGTACGAAACGTACCGCCATAGATCTTGCACGCTACGCTCGTGTTCATGCAATATGTATCGCCGAATTTGGGAAACTTCTAGTGGAGGCGCTTGATGAATTTATCCAGAATATGATGTATGCCGTTATTACCCAGAGCATGTTACCTAGCCCTGTTTTACAAGTTTCTGCGAAAATGTTTCGTGAAGTTGATTAAAATCGTCACATTTAACACAGTATCTAGCAAATGCTACTAGGCGAGATATTTATAAGCCGAACATATTTGTAAACACATAATACATAATATGTACTATTTTGTCGATATTGTAAAATAGATATAAGTCTAGTCCGTCATTCAATATTCAGCCGTCATCCATTAAAGAATTTCCGCATCCATAATCCAGAAAAGAGATGAATTGCACATTATGGACGGTAGTTTTTCACAATGAAAAGCTAAGAACGATTTCGATCAATGTAATCAAAGCTATTTGATAGGAGTGTATAAGTTGTCGGAAGATTCAGATGACACCATTTTAAATTCATCCAAGAATCATTTCTTTGAAACTGTGAGCAGAAAATGTGATCAACCTCTGTCGAAAAAACTTGAGTTTGACAGATACCTTAAACAGCGCCGTCAAGCGGAGCCATAAATTAAAGAGAAGTGTGAGTTTCAGATGATCCTGGACGCCATATATATTTACTTGAAACTTTCCCATGGAACAGAACATTATATTGGATCATAAAAGTTGTTGCCACGAAATTCAATAGTTCCATTGAAATTGCAAGTGGTCGCTTACGCGCAAGCACATTCAATTTGGGCCTGCCCTAATAAGCTATGACGTCAGTGAGTTTCATTGAATATCATGCAACTTGAGAGGAGACGAATATGCCACAAATGACGATAAGAGCGCTATTGTTTATTCTTGGTTGATGATATAAGTAGTATGAAACCATGTGTATGAATTTAGACGTACATTATCCTTATTTGTGTTGATAGAAAGCACAAATATCATGTACGAAGATACCAAGGCTTATAATTATCCTATTATCAATGTAAGGGAAAAATAACCAAGTATGGTCAGGAGAGTTAGCGGCAATAATATTGGTATTGAAGATAGTTAGTGTCAAAATTCGGACTCTTGTACCTTGTCTGGTCAGTAAACCTATATGAGTAAAGTGATAATATTGTACGCCAATTTATGACTACTAGAGAAGTACTGTCTAGACAAGTAATTATGTATGGCAGATATGATCAATAATATTTGACAGTTAAGCGTGGTGTGATCATTGCTTGCACAGTGAAATTGCTGGTAACGGCAATTGAGCTCCAGTCACATTTAACGAAGCTAACTGCCGCGATGTCACAAACCAAGAAGAGAGAGAGAGAGAGTGAGAGAGCGAAAATCAGCGTTTACCGTTGCATTCAGCAATATTTCAGCTATACAGCGAGGATCAGACAAAATTGTTGTCTAAGTATGCCAGCAAAACAAGATAACAACTCAACAATCCAAAAGTGATCAAAACATTAAAAACCTGTAGGCCTACATACATTGAAATTTATACAACAAACCGATTTCTCTCAAAAACCTAAAATCGAATCTTCTTTTACCCGTCTTAAAAGGTCTTCTAAAGTAGCTGCTCGATAAAAAGGATCTCTTACAATCTTAAAACCTGTCAGCCATTTCATCAGCTTCAGTACTTCCTTTATTGCCAACATGACTAGGCAACCAACAAAACACAATGTCAATCTGTTGATCAAATCTGCGGTACTATAACTGTAGAATATTCAAGATGGCAGGATGACTTGACACAAACCAAGATATTCAAACGTCTGGCCCATATAAGCTAGAGTGAAGTGGACTCAAAACACTGCTCAAATGTTGTAATCGGGCCCATAGCGTAAATGCTACTAGACAAGATATGTATACTCAAGAAGAATTTTTAAGAGAATACTACCAGACGAGCGATGTGCTAGTGTAGCGTCCTTTGGAATATTACGATTTCTATAGGGATATGATCGTATGTCTTTGTGGCGAATTTAAACGGCCTGCTTATTAGACATTAACTAGACCCATACCTGTTATCCATCGGATCATCAGCGGAATTGGACGTAATTAAATAAGGCGTGTATTGGCTCAAAACGCTTATATTGCACGGTTTGTTTGGATGGTGGCTTTTAATTCACAACTCAAACTTGTAGATCTCGTAGTTTGCGGATTTCATTTGAATAACAGAATACTTGTCAGTACGTATTCCATAACAGGAACACCATTATTTATCATTGACATCATTGACATCATTTCAACCTGCTGTAAGAACATTTAATTTCGTGTCTTTGTGGTTTTGGTGCTGAGAAAAATCAGCGTATTAAGAAAACGTAACACCAATTATTTTGCACGCTACTAACTTGTGATATTCAAACAGACTTACAGTTGTAATGTCACATATAGCTTGGCGAACCAATTTCTGCTATAGCGTTTCTTAATTTTGGAAGTAGGAAAGACTATGTCTACTGCAATCCATACGCAAGGAAGAGCTATTAATTTAACTAGGTTATATGATGGTTTTCGGCAACTTGAAAATGATCCAAAAGAAAGAAAGTCGTCTAACAGCGTTCACTAAATGAACACTTGTGTTACTGCTCTAAACATTCGGATGTTCTGTTAAGTATCTGTAATCTTAACTCCGAAGTAAGGTCTGTGACTTCTTTTTTTTGTTTGTGATCAAAATTATCATATCATTTCGTAAATGTTCTGCCATGTCTATAAAACTATTTCAGAGCCTTAGACGGTGTTCATGGAATAGACAGCACCGATGGTTTTATTCAAGTCAAACAACGGAAGGTTCATATGCCTCCATATTAAACCATCTGTTACGGATTTATGCGAATTTCTATACAATCTGGATGGCTGAAGCTCCTTTAATGGTACAGTGGCGGTTTAATCCTTCCTATGAATTTCAGGATTTGATTATCATTTCAAACCTTGATTAGTGGCTTTCCCACGGGTTGTCTTGGGGGCAATTTGTAGATTATTTGATTTAATGCTTCCCATATTTCCCGGAAATTACAGTAAAACGTACACGTTCAACTATCGACGTAGTAATCTGATTTAATTTCCACAATCAGCTGTCAGTAATATATAAGTCGATTACTTATACAGTCGGAATCACCAACAGTGGCTTATGTTAGGTCGTCTGCCAGCTTAAGATAAACTTGATGTATTATATCTGTGGTGATGCCATTATTGATTATTATATTAAAGTGTTAAACAGTTATTGTCAACCAGGTTTTATTTATATATACTGATTCGCGCTAGAGTTTTTGCGTCTGAATACAGCATGTTCAGCAGAATCTGTCTCGGAGACTGCACCCAAACAGTACTTGTATGAGCAAGGTCGGAAATCGTTTGAACCGGTTTATGAATCAAAATTATACATTCCACATAATATAAGTCCACCATTCACCTTATTTCACCCTTGCGGATCGATCATTATCAATTGAAGGAGAATTACAAAAAATATGAATTTCAGCAAGCTGTATAACGCGTACTCGGAGCACTGATAGCAGACGAGGTTTAAATCTATTATTCTAGGAAAAATTTGACCCTTGATTGCTGTGAAATTTTAACCATCGTCTTGCCAAGGTAATTTCTGAGTTTGGATCAATCCTTTTCTGTTAGCTTTATATGTACGTTCAAATATGTACCAAATGCTATAAATTGTATTCGAGCATATGTCTGTCAGCCTCCTTGATTCCTTTCGCGAACGTGACGTCATCTACCAGAATCATGGCAACAAACTCAAATATGTCAACAACAATATCATGTTATATAATACGTGTTAATGTGCGGCTGTGTAATCACAGGGATACATACAGAGCGTATCCTATCCCGGGATTAGAAGGGCAATTACACGTGTACCTTGCAGATAACGGAGGCTGACCGAGCAGAATTCTTAGCTTCTACCTTAAGCCCAATCGATAAACAATTTATATTTTTGCGCTTCCCAGTTGCGTTCCCTGCGTTATACGCCGCGGGGTTAGATAAAATAAGGCTCTCATGAATTTAAGGTATCACATAACACACACACGGATGACGCGACGATGAACAAGATATCATCCTATAATTACGGGTATGAATGCGCAACCGTATAATTTTAGTTGTGCTCTAACACACCGTTACTGCATCAATTGACTTTAAATGTCAGACCAGAAAGGTTATCAATGTATTGTAAGGATACCAGAGGAAGAGCATTTTAATATATTGTTTCCACAGCAAACTATTTTGGGGATATTACCAGTATACGAGCTGTCAGAGCATTTCCATCATAGCTCTCTACATTTGTATCTAATACCGCTTATGCCGGTGCTAGGGGCCGTGTGGTCATATCATTCAAGTTGCCACATTAACAGGTACAATAAAAGCGTACCTGAGATACAACACATATCACGAATCGTTAGATTCTTGGTATGTGCTTTAGAATAGGTTAACCGGAAGATTATACTGTGAGGTCATGTGGCTATGTCAGTATGTCGGCACCTCTTCCCACTTCCCTTATATGTGTTATAATTTCTCAGTATATCACAATAGCAGTGTTGGGTGGCTGATCCTTTGACTGATTCGAACCCACGACTTAAGTGTGTGACATCCATTTGTCAGAGGTAAATATAGGAGATCTCATTCACTCGCCTACGGCGATTCCTCTAAAAAGGTGCCCCGCTGCCATTATTGGAAACTTTTGAACGTTTGTCTATACCAGGACAATACATTTTCTTTTTCGGTTTCGTTGAATTTTTCGGATGTCGAATCTGACTCCTATACTTCAGAGATTACACGCAATAGCCCTATGGACTAACGACATGGCATTGACTACCGATTACACAATCCTTTAAATTCGTTGCCGCAAATCAATTTATGTGTTTCTTAGTACATCTCTATTTAGTGCTGCATGTGTGAGCCTACATGTATGCGTGATTGAAACTCATAACTCCCGAGTACGACGGTCATTTGTCAGCTGTGAATACAGGAGGTTTCACTCACTCTGCCACGTTGATTCGTCTAAAAAGGCAACACCTCCACTTCAACTTATCTTAAATTTTATAATAAATATCCTATCCAGTTGGCGAAATACGAACGTAGCGTACATTTCTGGAGCTACGTTTCATACCTTGCCTAATTCTGCTTAACTCAAGGCTAGGGGCCATCTCTATTGTGTGCAAATGAAGAGGCGCAATCAAAAGCGAGACCGAGCTACATTATGTTGGAGAAAATCGATAAGGGATGTACGTAAAAGACATCATATGGTATCCCGCTGCCATCAGTGAAAACTGTAGCAGAATATCATTTACGGGTTCGTTGAAATGTTCAGTCTTTGGATGTTTGGAATTGGGGCTAACCGTTGTACAAACTAACACCGTCGTTGTATTGACGTGAACATTATTTCGTGGGCGACGGCTGAATAATGAATTCAGATCGGACCCCTATAATCTAGATAAAGTACGCTCACTAACCCTATGGAATAACAACCTGGCTTTGCCATTCGATTATACAACTCTGTTATTTCGTTGTATAATTACCAAAATAATATATCTTGCACGGCATGGTATGAGTCATTGTTTCTCGATGTAGTTTGGGGTCAGACACAATGCTGCTAATTCGACATAAATGTAGTGTACGATATCAAAAATAAACAGGACGTTGTAACACGATGCATTTGCTATCGTTGTTGTATACAGATAAAACAAATATTTTGTGTTTGAGGACTGAATGGGCTTGTGCGACAGATTTCCTTGTGAAGCTCAGTAAGTGTGTGTTGCATCGACATGTAGATGTAGCTAATAATATACATTTGGCAGTTGACAACGTAGTACGAAGAATCCAATTATGCCACAGTGAGTTCCAAGTAATGTCTTGTGGCTATTAAATTCTTGACATACATTAAATGACAGTATATATTTATTTTTCTAGCTATATGACATAGATGCGGAAAGTAATGTGTCCAGTCGGCAAATCTCACAGACGACTTGAATAGCATGCAACATTAATTATCTGTCTTCAGATAACAGGATAAAAAAGACGAATCAAATTGACCTGGATTACAGTAAATCAAGTTGAGTGCGTTTAGTGGAAGCCCTAAATCTGATTGCTTATTGATTAAATGCATGATGATTAATATCGTTGTACTAACGGACGGCTCAGATTCAATTTGGACATTCTCTCCATCGATGATAGAAATTCTGTTGCTGGCTGATCATGTTTTTTTATATATAGCACGGGACACTTTGAGAAATAACTTATAAAAAAGGCAAAGTTTCTATCCTCAAGCTAAATATTATGAATTCCCACCATTAGCAACGGTGTTGATTCGGACATAGCTATGACTTTATACAACAGCGAGTTTGCCCTTCATATATGATATAACTCTCGTGTTATTTGAAGGAGGGATACTACGTGACATATACCACGTCGTAGGAATGATATTCACAAAAGAAACGCTTTACTATATCAATACGTAATTACGACTTTCTTTGCTAGCTTTCTTGGAATCACGGTGGAGAAATATTTAATTTTGCACGTGGAGCGCTTTAGGTTATGAGGGGTTTCAAACAAAATTAGTGCGATTATCCAATCGTATATTCATGACATATAGAAAATGTATTAATGTTAATATCAATGTCATATCCAATTCACGATGGCTACAGATGTAACCAGCCTCAAAATCGACGATCGATCGTCGAACCTGCGCTTTTATCAGCAATGAAGCATCATGGTTTATTTTATATTTGAGAACAGCGACGTCGCTATATATAATGAATACAAGACTCTTATATCCGAGATATTTGAAACCCTGTCCGCTTCGACAAAATTCTGTCCCGCCATATTTATGTGCTGTTCGCGAAATAAAAGTGACACAACTGCCTGCCATTTGATTGACGCAATGATCCTCCTAGCGACGTTCAGGAATCTGAACACTTGACACCTTCAGCTGGGATCACGTCATGGCTCGTGCCTAAAGCTCGGTAATATGGCAGAACATACTTAGGTAGAACGCACCATGCGCGTCTACGTCACCAACATATAGTTTCATGAAAATATATCTCCTCTGATATTCCCGGAAATCTGACCAAATATGACCAAAAAAAAAGACTGCGATCCATGCCGATATCTCCAACGGTTTCATGGGCGCAGTTATTATCACGTGGACAGATTTGATTTTGATCAAATTTGCGTTTTCCGACATGGCTGCCATACCGTGTGTTTTTAACGACCAAGTTCTCCCAATTTCTTTTCAGTGATAAACACAAGTTTAGTTGTACTCGATGTGGCCTAATGTATTTTATTTTGTGCCTGTCGTAATATATGTCACTTTCGCGAAGCTTAAGACAAAGGGATTTTAACTAGAATTTGAGGTTGATTACATCATTGGTATAATCCTATTCATATTTATTCCGGAGTAGTGGCGTTTATATAGGAAAAACTGGTTTAGATGTTGCGCTAGTGAAGCCATACATTCAGTTCTTCAAATCTGGACTTTTGACGAGCGGCTTTGGTCGGTTTTATGGAATTTTACCTTATACATTTCTGTCTGGATTTTTGAATATAAAAAATATGACAGCTCGAACCAAAACAAATCTGATGTTTTCATTGTCACCGTATCTGGCGTGGCATTACTTTGAAATATCTATTTGGTTCAAGGTATCATATTTCAGATACATTAAAAATTCTGTGCTAAAATGTGTAAGAAGCCAAAAACCCTCAGTCCGTTGTGTATAACAACTTAAGTCGGGTACATTGTGCGTGCAACAAGCTTGACCCTATGATTTCTTGGTTGCATGGTTCCCTACATGTTGTCACGTTATGTATTTGTTTTAGATGACAGAAAGACCCCCAAAACGGACGAAAGCTCAATTTCAAACGTCCGGCGACGCTGTTTTATGTCGCTTTTAATTGTTAGCGTTCATAGTATAAAATTTGGATATTTTTTTTCGGTACGAATCCCGTATTATTTGTAAAACTGACGAAATAAAATTTATGTTTTTCCTACGTATACGCAACTACTCATGTTTGTGTTATCAGTGTCGTTCCCCGTCGAATTCATACGGTATTTCCAACTTTCGATCGTGTTCAGTCGTTTGCCAGTTACTTGGTGGTGGTTCACTTCGGATACTTCGGCTTCATCCACTATACAAACTGGCTGTCACCATATGAGTGAAATAAACGTAAGTGTGACATTAAACCAAATCCCCCTCGTTTTAAGTCGTTTGCTCGGAGAAAGATTGTGTAAATAACTATGGGATGCCAGTCGCAATGATTGTGTCAAGTCAAAGGATGAAAACAAATTAGGAAATGAACTTTCCACGCTCAGTTAATCGTTGTGATGAGGCGTGTTGGGCAGCGAGTGTTCTGTAGGGAACATCATAGAATACAACCGTTTCTAGCCAACGAAGAAATACGGCGGATTCCACGCAAAACCGTACCACTAACTCCCATTTCTGTCCGTCCTTGACGGACTATGACATCAGTAACACCAATAACTTGGAAACATCATAAACAAACAATGTTCCCTGTACCTTATTATCTAAAATGTGTCAATGAATTGCATAAGATGAAAATAAACGGGTGCCCCTATGAATTCTTTGTACAGTTTTTAGTTAAGCGGAACAAAACACAAATGACATTAGTAACATTTGTGTTACTAATGTCATTTGTCCGTCAAAATCTATTTTGTATATGTACAAGAAATTTCTTATAACAGAAGCACTTGCATATGCTCAGTGGAATTAGGCCAAGCATATTGATGTATCTGTGCCATTGTCAGTGTATGTCATCGCCCATGCTGTAATATTGAGCCTTTTCAAAACAGTTCTAATGTCATTTCTGTCACAGGAGTTGGACGGACATGACATTAGAAACGTTTTTCAAACGCTCATAGTATCGATGTATTGGTATTTAATACACTGGCAATGGTATATATATCTCAATAAGGTCAAGCTAGTACCACTGTAAATCTTTAATTGAATAATTTAATTGACATTTGTTTTGTGGTGAATATTATAAAAAAAGTTTGACGGACATATGCCATTAGAACAAATGACATTAGAAACATTTACATTTCTGTCTCTCTATTATACTGCAGATAAGAAATGTGCAGTGTAAAACTGTTTATTTTCAGACATGCATACATTACACAACATTTGTGGGTTTAGCAAACACAGTACAAGACACAGAGTCAGTTTTTAACATTTTTAATGTTACAAACATCATTTTTCTGGTGAGAAGGACAATTTGACAGAAAGTGGTATAGTTTTATGTGGAATCCGCCATACCTATTTAGCAGGACAAACCGTTGAGATGAAATCTTCCAAGTCCTTTATAACTGTTTCCTAGGAATTGTTGCGATGTGACATTATTTCTCTGAAATAGATAATATACTCAATATTAGCTTGCATGGCATGGTATGAGTAATTGTTTGTAATCAGATGAATATATGGAGGTTGTATTACAGACGCGTCTGCACACAGTCGTGTCGTTTGTGTTGTTCATAGATCAAGTGAACTGAAAGAGTGACACCGACAATTTAGTTCAACTGAAAGGTCTATGAAGTTCAACGCTAAGTTAAGTAAACTGAAAGAGTGGATAACAACATTAAGCTTGCTTAACTGATAGACAGACAATCGTATCAGTTACACAAACACACCTAGAATTAGCTAACAGTATTTGATATTTTGCTTCCAGATAATTCCCTCATTATTAAATTATATGCAACATAACGTCACAAATGTAAAAAAAAATTTGCCTTGAGATTTTGGGGTTCCATGAAATTCGATCTAATTTATAACCAGGAAGTTATCGAACAAGGTTTTTCATCGCGGAAAATGTGTCCGTTGACAAGAACAAGGGATATCGGTTTTATGATCCAACACAGAAGAAGCCGGCTTATTTCTCTGAAACAGATAATATAATCAACATTAGCTTGTTTATATCATATTTTGATCAATATGTTCTTAAAAAGCTCTATATGCTAATGATATTAGATTAATAGTATATAATAGTTCTTCACGATCACGGAAAAAAATCACGGAAAAATTCGCACAGCATTCATCCATAGATTAAACCTAGCTTAACCAGACGGTTATTGTTAATATTGCTTGATAACAGTCAATCCAGATTGTCGTTCAGAGCATCATGTAATGAATGTGATTTCCCTTCTACAGGTACTCACCCTATGCGAGAGAGAGAATGAAGGTTTGATGTCGCGTTCAGCAAATATTTCAACTATATAGCGACGATCAAACAAAAATCTAAGTATTCTAACAAAAATAAGTTAATAACCCACAAATCCAGAAGTAATCAACACAACACACCAAAAACATGCACATACATTAAAATTTATACAACAAACCGATTTCTCTCAAATAACAATCTTTTTTTACCCGACTAAAAAGATCTTCTAAAGTAGCTGCTTGATATAAAGAATCTCTTACAATCTTAAGATCTCTACAGTCCATCAGAATATGTTCCACTTTGAGATGTTCGTGGCATGGAATACACCATGGGGTTGGTTATGTTTTTTAGTAAATATTCCCGTGTCCTGGTACTTTGATATTGCGCGATCTTGATAATTCTAATTAATTTATACATGCAGTTCAAACAGTTTTTATGGGGAGCAAGCAAAGATCATTCTCAGCATAAAACGAAGCTACTGTTTTTCTATATAATATAAAATGGACCTCTCTTTGGTCGTACAGTACGATGAGTGTAATCTCGAGCCGTTTTCCATCATTGAATAGAACGTACTGTGTAGACGTGTCATATCTACTATATAAATCTACGTCGGCTTATTCATTAGTAGCATGTTCTTAATATTCTTCCCCAAAAGGATTTCAGTTCTTGTGAAAACGGTTGACATCGTGATTTTGTCTCCTGCGGTAAACGATAAATGTGTATACATACGTGTAGCTATATATGTAAATTCGTTGCGGTCTGGCAGTGGAACGGAAGAATGCTTTTTATGACCTCTGACCTTGATTTAGGTCAGCGACTAATTACTGATTTGGTGGAAACTGCCGAGTACATGTATGTTGCTGGATGTTGTCACTTTAATAATGGCAATCCTGATATTCTGCCCGACTAAATCTATCCAGTGATTTTCAGACGCTTCATTTCCAATCCTCATCGAATCATCATGTCATCTTCATATCATGAAAAACACGATAGCAGGATATCACAAGAGTATAACATACGAGAACTAAATGATAATGCGATTCAATGCCACCGTGATTCGATGATACGATATCATGGTACGATTCAATGATCCAATGCATTGATATGTCTGTCGTACTGTTATCGTCTTACAATTAGGGCGATGAACCGATGATATGATCTACAGAAGCTTGGGGAGATTCGGATCTAACTTATAAAACAGGGCTATTCCACCAAGCGCCTCCACTCAAAGTTTATCAAATTTGGCGATACATATCGCATGATGATAGCAAAATACGAACGTAGCGTGCAAGATCTATGGCGGTACTTTCGTAACTTGCGTCTAATTCGCTTAACCATGGGCTAAGGCCCGTGTGAACCCATGTACTTCAAGATCCTCACGGTGTTCATATGAACAGCCACAATCAAAGCGTGACTGAGATACATCATTCTCTAGATGACGACTTTACAACGATTATTATGGATTAAGAATACTGATCAGCGATACGGATTTTATATTTTTAGAACATCATGATGTCTTGTCGGCATCAATGAAAACTGTTGGCCGCTTCTCTCTTGCGGGAAACTAGCCTATGTTTATGTTTACTACGATTGTCTTTTCGAATTTGGTGCTAATACTGTTATATGGAATATGGAATAGGTCTTTGGATTATGGACGCGGATATTCTTTAATGGACGACGGCTGAATTATAAATGACGGACTAGACTCTTGTAACTATTTATAATTTTATCCATACTGGTTGATCAAATTATCAAACGCGTGTAATCTGAATAAGAAGGATAGCTAATAAGATTGTTGGACTCCATGTGAATGTCGGGAGATGTGCTCAAGAAACGGGATGACGACGCGGCGATTGCTCCCCCGTGTTTTGCCCATATCGACTTGACAATGACACGAAGATGGCACGATGTGCAACGTCGACTGTCATGTTTACCTCATTAATCAGAAAAAAGTTATGGACAACGCTGACCTGTTCCTAATTTGCACGAAGGGTGCGAACGAATCTACCGTAGACCATTTGATTCAACTAATGAGCAAACTGGCCCGGGACTAGCAACCGGATAAACCGGGTTTACGGGTAAACTAAAATGACATTGTTTCGCAATCATGTAATACTAATTATATGAGGTTGTGTTGTTCATCCGTGTGCCATTCTTGTAAATGTACGTTACCTGATATATCGAATTTGTTGCCGACAGATTTATAGTCTTGTCACGAGGCGCCTAACAGAGGAATAGCAATTTGGCTTATACAGCGAGAAGATATAAATTGTTTATCGATTGTGGTAGAAGTGCAGAAGTGTTGCTTGATCACTGCCAGTAATCTACGAAAACAACAAGGTAATTATTATCTCTGATCGGGGGCAGGTTACAGTCTGGATGACGTTGTCTTGATTAAATATCTGAACCTGTGTATATATTATCTCTCATTATTTTGCTAATATGGGCTGGTTTAAACTATACATCTTGTCTTTTAATATTTTGTTTCATTCTGGTAGTCCTTCGTTACTTTAGCGAGCGAATGGACTGGCGGATCATATCAGAAGATACCTGTACTCAGGCTTATCCATCTGTCGGTGCGACAAATTTTCCGAGTCAAACTCCAGAGATTCAGAAACTTAAGCACGAGATTCCGCGTACATATGTAACAAATTAACTCTTGTCTTCCTACTATTACATCGGTATTCCCTTATTCACCCAACATTCCGCAGTCAGGTAGATGCGACCGTCTGTCAGATAAATTTGGACGGACCATATATAGCTATGTTGCTTTTGCTGTTGCTATCCCGAATCTCGAGGCTGATGATCTATGTAAAAGATCTGGTCTGCTTTTACCTCCCTACATGTATGTTTGTTTTCATCTTTGTCAGGAAGGCTTGCCCTGAGAGAAATTAGTCTGGACCACATGTCATTTGCTTTTGCTACTAGGGTACTGTGATCTAGCCAAGAGGACGTATGTGACAGATGTGCACCTGCCAACATTTGTTTCCTTATCGTTTTCCTCATCGCCAGGGTTATCCGTCTGATATCTCAAAATCAAAACAGCTTTATCACGAGACAGTCACACTCTAGCAGGCGATCTGAACCGCCTGATATAGAGTAGACTGTATAAGTAATTGATCACAGATTACAACCAGATATATAATTATGGAAATCAAATCAGATTACCACACTGATAATCAAGACAGTTGCTGTAATTGTCAGGACACGGAGTCGTATTAAATCAAATTAACTAATAATTCCTACTAGGAAACCTTAGGAAGGTCATTAATCGTGGTAATAGTTACTAATTATCCAGACTGTAATTACTCTATCCGCTCAATGCAATATGAATCACTGTTATTACTTTTCGAAAGGAGAAGAAACAGGAATCTCCAAAGGAGCAAGTGGGAACGGCCAATAATTTTCAATAATGTCGATAAGACATCATACTGCTCATATCGTCATATACGTATCCTTGATTGGTTTCCTTTCATGCGTAAATCGCTTTCTAGTCACTGCTGTTTTACACGTTACTTGCTGGAAACTCTCTGATAGAAGACCCCTTGTGGTGATAATTAACAAATCTACCGGTTCAGCCTGTCGGGCAATTCTCATACTCCGAATGTATCGGATTATGCGAAAGGCCACCTTTACGATTGTCTGACATTCAGATAAAGTGCAGGTGGCTGAATATCGGCCCAAAATATTGTCTCTAAATTTCACGTGTAATTAAGGCGCACCGGCAATAAATAGGGCCAGTGTAATTTTAGGATTGTCTTTAACGCAGAACTAGTAATATAATTGGGCAGCCTTTTTCAGTGAAATTGGGACTTGTTGGCACCGTGTTTTCATACAATCGAAGTGATCACTGGCCTGTCATGATGAATCATAATGCCCGAGAATTATTGGTCTGCTTTCAGTGAGTTTTCTTTATTGAAGTCATATCATTTAACATTATGAGTGATAGGGAAAAGAAATACTTCCTTCTAACCTTGTCTTCCGCACCGTGCAAGTGCTTTAATACGATAAATCGAGACCAGTAATACAAGTATCTCCTACAGAATGGTACCGGTTTATCTCTCTGTTTCGATACGGATTCAATATATTTGAAACATCCTGATATCTTGCCGGCATCATTGAAAACTGTTGACCACTTCTCTCTTACAGGAACCTAGCCTATGTTTATGTATACAATGATTTTTTTTTTAAATTTGGTGCTAATGCTGTTATATGGAATGAGGTCTTTGGATTATGGACGCGGAGATTCTTTAATGATGACGGCTGAATAATGAATAACGGACCAGATGCTAATCTTAAAGAGATATTATGAATTATTAATAGGGGATTAATATACGATTTCCATATTCATCTCGAAATAACGAGACACTTCGATCTAGATTAAATCGGGTCGGAATTTGGAGAAATAGGTATCCGGTTTTAGTCGAACAATTGATCGGCTGATCTCGGAGGTACCGAGAATCTGTCTCGATTAATAGGACGTAGCCTCTTATTTGGCACGAAGTTCTCCAAAGCCACAGTCTGGAATACAAGTTTTATTGGAACAATCGTGCATATGGTCGTACACAGAACCGTCAATGAAACCTGTTAAATATTTACAGGTCACCAAGAGGCTAGGAAATCTTTCTGTGGGGCTTATTATCACGGTATGTTAAATAATTACGTTTGATAAGTGGTAATCTTTTTATGACGAATGTCATACATAATAGCATATTCTACGCTATTGGCAAAAATGGAACAGTTATCAGTGGGAAACGAAATTTATGACATAACTGAAATTGTTTGAACTGTTCCAGCTCGAAAAGGCTTATGAACGTGTACATGCCTTTATTTAAATCACGTGGTCTGTGTCAAGTTGTCAGTTAGAGCCCACTTCAAAAGAAAACGGTAGAATTTAAATTTGACAGTTGAAGCATGTTCATTGTCACTTCAAAGAGGATTAGATTGTAATATTATCCGAATCACCTCAAAATAATCCATAAATAATGAACAGACAGATGAACAGCCTTAAACAATCAGCCAAAGTTAATTACAAATATCGACAGCACAGTTGGGCGCTATTTACTCAAATTTTCCTGAGCGCTTGGGTTGAGATCTGAACATGCGGTCCATCTGAACTCGGAGGATAAAAAGAGATGAAAGAACAGGAATGTCTTCAAAGCGTTTATGAATATACTGGAGAAGAGGCTGGTTTGAGATATCTTCAGTATTAAACAGTAAAATGTATCGAAGTATCGTATCCGAGATGCACTTAGTTCTGAAGATTAACAGAATTGTAATATTGCAATATTTCAAAGAGGATTAGATTGTAATATTATCCGAATCACCTCAAAATAATCCATAAATAATGAACAGACAGATGAACAGCCTTAAACAATCAGCCAAAGTTAATTACAAATATCGACAAACAGTTGGGCGCTATTTACTCAAATTTTCCTGAGCGCTTGGGTTGAGATCTGAACATGCGGTCCATCTGAACTCGGAGGATAAAAGGAGACGAAAGAACGGGAATGTCTTCAAAGCGTAAAGAAAATGGCGTTATAATTTAGACAACGATCTTCACCATGGTTAGATCTAGTCATTTTCTGGATTCATACTGGCTGTGGAATTAGCTGAAAACGGTTGAAGAAAATATGCATCGTTCTATAAATATCAGTGTGTCATTTAATTGTCTGTTATACAACCTCCATATTACGGATCACATCCCAATCGTTGGAAGCAAACCGGAAGAATTGGGCTTCACGTTTCACCCTAGACGATACAAAACAAGTCATATATGGCTTATAGTTTGTTTATTTGATCTTATTGACATCCATAGATGGACTTAAATCAGATCTGTTCTTTTTTGTTTGGCTCCTCGCCTGATCGTTCGCGTGAGAAGCCATCATATATTATCATTCCGGTATGCACTTCGACTGGGTGACACGCACTTTGCGTAGCTCCCGATTTTGATAAGTTTCCCTGCGCTGTCGGAGTGTTTTTCAAAAGTATGCTGGTCTAAACGGATAAATGTCGTCTGTATCAAAGACTAAAATCCAGAAAACACCGAAAAAGAAGCTAAATACGAAAAACAGTGAAAAGGTGACACATTACTTATTGCGCAGTACCCCGGTGTCAGTTCAGGCTGACCTTCAGGAAAATCCCGTGCAGAGCGACCCAGCGGTAAACATGGCCTCTCAGGAAGAACAAGGTACGACACTTCATGGAAATATTGAAGATCTCCTAAAAGGATTAGAATCTCGACTAAAGGAAAATACAAAAACTGTCGTGAGTGACTTTGGAAATGATTTAAAGAGGGACATAGCTGGTGTGCAAAAATCTATTCGTGACCTGCGGGACACTGTCTCTCAACACAGCTAAGCGCTAGACTTTCATGAACTTGAAATTAAAGATATGAAAGAGGACCAAATTCCGTCAGTAAAAGCAGGGCTTTTGGCGAAAATTAAAAATTTAGAAGATCGTCTAACAGGGAAAGATATTCATGACAGAAAACTAAATTTACGGATCTACGGACTCCCAGAGAAGAAAGACGAAAACACTGAGGAAGTGACCAGAAATTTTATGAAGGAAAACCTGAAACTAGATTCGGCGAAGATAGACAGTACGAAATTTGTGGCTTGTCACAGAATTCCTCCTAGAAAACCCTACCACCCGCCACCCGGAGGACGAGACGATATACCGCCGGTACCAATTATCATCACGGTGATGACGCACAGCGAACGTGACGAGATTTTGTCCGCGACGAAAAATCTAAGAGGTGCCAAAACCCGAACCTCGGTAAGAACTGATCTTCCACCTATGTTGAGAGTTGCCCGAGGTAAGCTGTCCACAAAGGCGTTTGAACTGCGAGAAAAGACCAAGTGTCACACACGTATCCGGGAAGACGGTCCGAAAGTTATTTTGGAGATTCGTTCAACTGCTGGTGAGCCGTGGAAAAGGCATTCAACCTCTGATGACTGTTGACCTGTAGGTACGTAAGAGTCCATTTAAATATATTGACAGAAACTTGAATTACTATTACAGACGTAACGGGGTAATGGATTAGTAAGCAACCCAACTTGACAAATATGAGTCCAATAGGCGCTAGAAAATGGCCTGACTATAGAACAAGGACATTTTATATCAATCTCAATTTCAATGTCATACTTAGGTTGAACTGTAACGTAAGTTATTCCTATTTTAGGAAGAGGAAAACGCCGCTTATTTTTGTGTCTTTATTCAATGTCTCTTTCGAAGATTACAATGCTCATGTATATGCACTCAAGGAATTTGCACTGTATTGATCGCCGAATACTTCCGTGTGTACAGTCAGTGAAATGAATGCCGGTACTCAATTTAGTTTGAATGTGTAAACATTGAATAATACTTTGTATTTCATAGAGGTGAATATTAATGAATATTATCTTCATCAACATGTAAAGCGTGTATAGGGAATATGTCATACACACATTTTCAATCGACTCATTACTGATATGTTTGCCATTGTACATACACTGATTGTTAGAGAATGTATATTTTTCTCTGTTGTCTGACTGACCAAGTTAGTTGTGAATTTTAAGTACTGATGATGCTAGAGTATTTACACATTCAATAAATATTGGCGGGAAACATAATTTAAATTAAAGTATTATTATCATTACAAGCGGAAACTGGTTAGTTGATTGTATTATGCACTGGCGATCAAACCAATTTGATAAATTTGAGTCCAATATTGACCAGAAAATTGCTGAATCTACGTGCTGCACAGGATATACTATCTTCAAATATAGCTCGACTGTAGAACACGGAAGCTTTAAATATAAATGTTAATTTCAAGGTCCTACTACAGCTAAACGGTTACGTAAGTTGTTCCTATTTTAGGACGACGAGTATACCGGTTAGTTTCGCGCCTTTTTTCAATGTCCATTTCGATAGCAGGTACACTCACTCAAGAAATGTACATGGTTTCAATAGCCGAATGTTTTTCGTGTGTACAGTGCAATGAATACCCAATTTAGTTTGACTCTATAAACATTAGATTCATAATACTTTCTTTTTTTTCTTTGATAGGCATTTAGAAGTCGGCGTATATAACACAAGGCTATTCTATGGATAACAACTTCTTTATTGCTGTGGAGCTGACGTTTCGTTGGAGATACTTCCAACTTTTTCAAAGCTAATGATCTACATTGATTGAAATTTGATTGAAATTGTAGTTTAAGGGCCGCTTCCCATACGGATTTCGCGGCCCATCAACTCAATGTTTTATTTAAATTTCACGGTACATTTCTTTGTTAATTTGAGATCTTTTGCAGCGCTAGATATTAAAATAAATAATTAAATAATGGATAACAATAACAATGAGGAAATATAAATACTAGTAGAGAAGAGTCGCTATGTACAAGTCGTTAAGTCTGTTATTGGTTTTTATACTGGAAAATATTTGTTATAATTACACCTTATATTATAAGATAGACGAGTTTTGATTGGTTCTTAGCCGGGGCATTTACGGCAAATTCTCATCCACAAGTCATTCTCACGCGACTGTCAGGGGCAGCGGGAAATTTGCCTTCCGTTGCCTTGGCAGCGGGGTATTTGCCTAAAAGTATTTGCCGAATTATCCCGCCGCCGAATTATTTCCCCTGATGTCTTGTTTGTAAACAAACATGGCAGCGCCCACGGGCGACAGATTTGGAGCGTTTGCTGGCGATGAGATCGACTCGTTTCTGAGTAGCAATAATCCTAGAAACACAGAAAAGTCGATTAAATTTGTTGTGAAACTATTGAAGGACTACTGTACAGCAAAAGGCAGAGCCATAGACTTTGAAATTCTCCCGGCAAACGAACTTAGTGTGCTACTCAAAGAATTCTACGTGAATTTACGCCGACATAATGTTGACTATTACAGCAAAAGCAGCTTCCTTGTTATACGCCAGTCCTTTAGGATATGCGGTGTAATTATACAGATATACCAGGCTTCGGGGGTGTATTTGCGATATATCCCGGTCTCGACCATGGCAAATTTCCCTCGCTAACGCTCGGGAAATTTTCTATGGTCTTGACCGGGATATATCGCAAATACACCCCCGAAGCCTGGTATATCTGTATATAATCGCGTGGATGATTCCTTTGTCTCGGTACCCCATAGTACGCACAAAGCCGTCCAGAAAAAACTGGGAGAACCAGGGCGTTTTCAGGATTCTTCGAGACGACTTCCCTAACGACGCCCTTGGGAACAGGGTGGGTCCTTCCAGAAATCTGTGCCTGAAACAATTGCTTGGAGTGTGTAGTGGGATACAGAACGGCAGGTCTACGTCCTATATTACGTGAAAGTCAAAGGATCATATTCTGTGTTGAGGTGTCAGTTCGGTAACATCTAAGTGGTAGCGTGTCCGGTGGGGTCTAGGGTCGAGTATTCTGATTCTGGGTGTTCTTGCTATGCGGCGTTGTCACTCAAGGCGCTGTAGGTATTCTTGTAATCGTCATCCGTCTTCTGTTTCAGGTCTTGTCCAACTCGTCTGTGGTCTTCGGTGTGCCTGTATCATATGAAATAGAAGGCTTGTAGTCATTCTTGTTTTCTATTGTTTTTCGATGCAATAATTTGATATATCTTCCTCCCAACAACAGGCACGCCCCGAATGTCAGTCACATAATATGAATAGCAATATATAATTAAGACAGCAAATAGATAAACGAATGAATAAATAACTAAACATTTCGATAGATTCAGTACTAGGTGAATACACAAATAAACGGCACTGTATTATTTCTGTATGCATTATCGTTTGATGGCCATAAGGAATTTGTAGGACAATGAGATAGACGGCCCTCAATATCAAGGTAACTCCGCCATCACCATTTCCTATATTTCATGCCGAATACCGCTCGCTATATGCGATTTGGCCGTGTTAATGTCATGAATTCAATTAGATTTGGCCATCGTTTGTTTTGTAGGACAGTGGAACAGACGGCCCTCAATATCAAGGTAACTCCGTTGTTGCCATGCCTATTTTATTTCTAAATGTGTCTGTGACATTTTGGCCGGATGTTATGTATGGATAGATTATTATGGCCATAATGTTTTGTATGGCTATGGTGCACACGGCCCTCAATATCAAGGTATCTCCGATGCAACCATACCATTTGTTTAAGTCAGAAGAATGATTTGGCCTCTATCAAATCGTGTTATATTACTTGGTGTACTAGTAGTTGATTATGTGGAAAAAAAAAAAAATGCTGACTGCGAATGTACGGCGGTAGTATTATATACTGGAGTAATAACCAGCAGTTTTGATAAAATTTATCAAGGACTTGAATACCTGATTTCTAATGGGGGGCTTAGGGTTTAATAACGCTGGTAATGTTAAGGGAGTGTTGAATTTTTTTAATTCGTTTCTAAGTGCCACACGTTGTTGGTTGTGGATTGGGCATTCAAGTAGCACGTGTTCTATTGTTTCTTTTACATTGGCATGCGGTACAGAGTGGTGAGGTGTTTTTCAGAAGCATTGACAGATGTTATTTAAGTCCGGTTTTGCCTAGTCTTAATCTGGTGATTATGCGGTCATCTCGTTTATTGTCTAACTGGAGTCCCTGGGCTTGTCTTTTATCTCCATCAAGGATCTTATGTAACCACCGTCCACGTTCTTCTTCGTTCCATTCCTTTTGCCACTTGCTATCTATTTTGCGTCTAATGATAGTTCTTTATATCCTAATCCTATTGGCACATCGTGTGTAGTTTTAGCAAGACTGTCTTTGGCAGTTTTGTCGGCTGCTTCGTTACCTCTGATGTTGACATGCGCGGGGACCCATGCTAAGATGGCGTCTATACCCTCGTTGTGTATTTGTGTACATATACATTCTATTTTGTGTATGAGATCAGGTCTACTGTCAGATATAGAATTTTTGATTGATGTGAGTCCACTAAGGGAGTCACTGAGTATCACCGCACGGATTGGTTTGTGCTCGATGATCCATTCGAGAGCCTTAATTAGAGCAATCAGTTCACTAGTGTATACAGACATATTGTCTGGTAGTTTGAAACCATTTTGTATGTTGAGCTCAGGAAAAACAAAAGCTGATCCTGTGTTATTACTTGTGTTTTTCGATCCGTCTGTATAGATTTTTAAGTAATTTTTCCAGTTTTGGTCGATATATTCAAGGGTGGTGGCTCTTATAAAGTCTGGGTTGTCCTTCTTTGTGAGGATCTACATAGTACAGTTGCGGGTATTTATACAAGTGATAACAAGCAAACAAGGTCACAAAATAATCATTGCACAATAGGTTTCATGAGTTAATCATGTCAAAATAAAGAAAAACAAACAGTGAATATGGCTATTGTAATCTGCTAATCATCTAGGCGGGTAAAGACAATGGGTGATTACAGATTAAGTTCAAAGTGGCCTCATGGTTAAAGTGACAAAATTATTGAATCTTATATGTGTGAGGATTATACAATTGGTAAGAGATAATCACATGGATAAATAGCATAACGTGTGAGAAGTACATAAAGGATAATGGAAAGGATTAACGGTCACGGTGATAATCTCCATCTAAGCTGATAAGGCTGTCATAGGCGCTGGGTACAAACTGTCCACTGTCTCTGTTGATTGCGGGCTTGTGTCTTTTGATGTGAATGGCTTCCTGTAGTCTTCTCTTTGTTTGGTCGGTCTGGTGGATGGAAAGTTTGTGTATGTTTTGCCAATTTATCTGGTGTCCTGGGTGTTCCGTCAGGTGGTCCGAAATGGCTGATTTTCCGTCTGTTTTATTGCTGGAGGCCTTATGTTCCTTGATGCGGACGTTGAGGGGTCGCATGGTTTCTCCTATGTAACTTTCCTGGCAGGAGCAGTCAATTTTGTAGATAATTCCCTTGGGCTGGGGTGGGTCGGTTGGTGGTTGTCGTCCTGTAGCGTTAAGGTGGTTTTTAAGGGATCTGCTGCTGGAAAATACCGCATCGATGCTGGCTTGATCTTTCAGGAGTCGTTTTATGTGGTGACTGGTCTGCCCAATATATGGAATAGCGATGAAAACAGGACTGGGGTCTCGGGGAATTGGGTTTTGTTGCGGCTGGGGTTGCAATGTCTTCTTGATAATTCGGTCTAGCATGGCTTTGGGGTACTTGTTTTGATCAGTGAAAACTGTCTTTAAGTGGTTTATTTCACTGGGCAGGCTCTCTGTGGAACATATATTTTTGGCTCGTCTGGTTAAGGTAGATATGATGCCGGCTTTAGCTTGACTTGCGTGGTTGGTTAGGTAATGGATATATTGGTCGGTGTGGGTGGGTTTCCTATAAACGCTGGTTTTGAGGGTATGGTTCTGCCTGTGGACTAGGAAGGGGAGTTTGTTGTCATCTTCTTTCTCCATGGTGAATTTCATTCTCGGATGTTGGGCATTCAAGTGGTTGAGAAGGATGGTGGGGTCATCACCGTCTTCGAGAATGGAGAAAACGTCATCAACTTTTCTGTGCCAACACATCAATTAATTAAAAACTCATGAAACCTATTGTGCAATGATTATTTTGTGACCTTGTTTGTTTGTTATCACTTGTATAAATACCCTCAACTGTACTATGTAGATCATTAGCTTTGAAAAAGTTGGAGTATCTCCAACGAAGCGTCAGCTCCACAGCAATAAAGAAGTTGTTATCCATAGAATAGACTTGTGTCATAATACTTTGTATTTTGCTAAATCTTTTGCTAAAATGAAGTTACTAGTGACGGATGCACAAGTATGGTTGACTGCATCATATAATGACACTAGTTCTACACTGATTGTCTTTTTCGCCTTTTCGTTTCCAATTAAATCGGGAAATTTCTGCACGTCATGGATGTGAATATTATCATCTTCAGTAACATGTAAAGTATGTACACTTGTTCAGCAGATTTAGTGTTGGTACCGTATATTATTCAGTCCATGTTGGTTGTAAATATAAAATATTGTGATGATTCTAATATATCGAATATCATACTTTAAATATTTATTGGATATAGAATCATAATATAGTTTACAATAACACCGACCTATTTGTTTCAATGGACCAATATCATGGAATGCAAAGGTGTATTGTCCACAGAAAACCTTCCACCACTCCTATTTTTTTTATATTTTTTTATATTTTTTTTTTTTTTTTACCGTTGTCTTATGACCAATATGCACATGCTTTAGCTGCATATATGTCTTCTCCTTGCGTAGAACAAGCTATAAAACATAATTGTTCTATCTTAAAAAAAAAGTTGCCTAACGTTCTCAACTTTTGAATATATTCTCAATTGTTTTGGTCAATATAAATATATGCTGCCAAGTAAAAGTCTCATAAGTTCATTCTTTTTATCAACTTTGAACAATTTAGTCAAAACGTATCTGTTCTACTTCAATTACCATTATTATTATTATTATTATCCTTTTTTTTTACATTTAACTTGTCCAAGCTTTCCTATTTTCCCTGGTGGGAGGCCCGTATGGGACCAACATGGACATGTCATGTTTGACCAGCCTAACGGAATTTGTATTGTATATATTGCACACTCCGACAGAGCGGGCAAACTCCTTTATTTTGAGGATGCCTGGAAGTATATTTACTTTTTGTATTTTGTATTTTTATTCATTGCTTTTGATATCTCATGCTTTGAATAGTTTGTTTTTTTCGACAGAAGAGGACATACACATTAAGAACACTGTTAAAAGGGGTTAACTTTATATTATAAATTGATATATATTCAGCTTCATATTTAATATAACTTGATATTTCTCCTGGGTAATTAAATCTTAACTTCCACGATTATGTAATATACGCTCGGGTCAGTGTGCCATTGGTACTCAGCAATATGTCATTTGTCACTCGCACTGACAGGTTAAGGTCATGCCCAGCTGGATTGTACTCTACTCAAAAGTGTCTGCCATCCAATGAGAAACCTCATTGCTATTTAACCAATCAGACAGTTGGATAACAGCATTACCATTTCGGCCAGCCAAACTTAATCTTTAGTCACTTCGGTTCCGAACGCTCTCCTGTTAACACGTACAATTCCCAGTGGGCCTGATCTTGCCGTCGTCATATGTAAGTATATACTTTGTATTCCTCAATATTCTAATGCTATATATTATAGGTTATTGAATAAACTGTATTTATCATTCTTAAACTACACACAAGTCTCGTTTTGTCACACGATCCGAATCCTTCTTAGTATTCTAAGTTACGAAAGTCCTTTCTGTCTTTTGGTTATCCACTGCGCATCTCAACGTATTAATCTGCTGGAAATCTTCATAACTATGATAGAACCAGAAAGGCTTAGCGTAACAAGTGGTAGCAGAGCGTGGTTTGTGATAATAATATACGAGATCTTGTGTGTGTTTTTGTCTGATTTAGTGCAGTTTGTTCAATTCAATTTAAAATGGCTGATAATAATAGCGTACGAGGAATTCCCACAAGTGGAAAGCCCAGCGACGACGGCAAAACTCTTAGATCAGGTACCATAACAGGAGGTCGCGCAACGACAGGGGGCGTAGGTCGGGGCGGTAGGTCAAATACAACTCCGTCTACACCCGGTAACCCAGGTTCGGGGGCTATACCCAGATCTACAACTCAAAGTGCTACCGTTAACACAGGAACCCCAATAACTACAACACCAGCACGTCCAAACACTACAGGAACTAATTTTACCGCTATGCAAACTAACACTACCGTAACTACATCACGTGTTGGCCCAATTCCGGCATACATTTCCCCGGTCATCCAACAAAATTATCCCGGAACTCCAGGTCACACGAACAGCGTTACTGCAAATGCAGGTAATTTCCCTCCCCAAAATCCCGCAATACAAGATCTATTAGTTATGTTTAGGGATGGACTGTCGGCTATCTCAGGCCATATGGAGAGACAGAATCGCGATGCCATGTCGGCAATCAATGTCGCCAACTCACACTCTAATCATCCCCGTGGAACGAGTGGAATACCGGCCCCACAACAATTTACGGGAAATATTGATGATGACTATAACACATTTTTGGGCCGATTTGAGTCATTCGCCGATTTCCATGGCTGGACTACAGAACAAAAAGCCAAGGTATTTCATATGTATTTATCTGGTGCGGCTGAGTCGTTTTATAGTCGTCTATCTGATGATGTTAAGACAAATTTTCAGGCAATAAAAGCCGCGTTTGAAGCCCGTTATAATGCCGTAGAATTAAAATGGGCGAAAGACCTAGCCATATATTCACGACAACAACGACAAAATGAACCGTTAGAAAACTATATAACGGACATATTAGATCTTTGTCGCAAAGCGGGGAAAAGCGAGGAAGAGACGCAAAGTTTCTTCATGCAAGGCTTGAACCCATTTCTGCGCTCCCACGTGGTATTTCAAAAACCTATCGGATTGGAAGATTGTCTGACAAAAAGTCGACTTGCAGAATCGGCATATCCTTCAGCCAATGCGATAGCCGCCTTAACGGCCATCCAAAATGCAACTCCGGTGGCCCCGCCCGTAAATATTTCAAATCATGAGAATCGTGGTTGGAAAATGAGTCGAGCTCAAAATTTGAGAGCTACTGATGGGTCGCCCATATGTTTCGCTTGCAGACGAGTCGGACACATTTCGAGATTCTGCCCTGACAAACAAACACAGGGACCATACTGCAATTATTGCAAACTTTTTGGGCATCAAATTTCGAATTGTAGAAAACGCGAAGACAGAAATAGGCAAAATCAAAACTCACCGTCTTATAATCAGACAAGGCGATCTTTCAACCGAAATTCTGGACAAAATAACTCAAATTTAAACGCTTAAGTGCTTGTTATATTGGGACGAATAGCGAGCACGCTAAAACAACCGGCAACTGTAGGAAAACAAGAAAAAGACAAAAACGCAGGAAAATTAGACAAAATCCTGTGTTTCAAAATCCAAAAGTAAATTTGGCTGTTTTATTTCCACGATGTGTCAGACGCAGTACACCTTTCATTAATCCTACATTTCCCACGCTTCAAAATTCTAAAGTTAGAGAAAATTCCTTTGTCAGAGATAACTTTTTGCCTGAATTGTCCCAAATTTCTCAAGAAGTCGAAACCGGTTACTTATCGCAAAATTCTCCAAGTTCAATTAGTGAAAACATTAAACCAGAGCAAGAAAAACAAACTTCCGCGACTCTGGAAATTAAACATTTAGACAAAGCATGTGAAACACATTTAGAGACCTCGACGCCCAACTTGCTCGTTAAAAACACAATTAGCACAGCATCGCAGACCGACTCCTGTAACATTTCTAAAGACCCCAGTTCCAGCAATTTAAGTGCTAGTAATAGTAATATTCCAGTGGGACCTGCATATGGCGTATACATATCTCGCTTAGTAGCATTTGCTAGATCCTGTGTTAAATGTGATGATTTTAATCAACGTCACAAAACATTGTTGCAGAAACTTATAAAACAGGGCTATTCCACCAAGCGCCTCCACTCAAAGTTTCTCAAATTTGGCGATACATATAGCATGCTGATAGCAAAATACGAACGTAGCGTGCAAGATCTATGGCGCTACGTTTCGTAACATGTGTCTAATTCCGCTTAACCCGGGGCTAGGGGCCGTATGAGCCCATGTACTTCAAGATCCTCATGGTACTCATATGAACAGTCACAATCAAAGCGTGACTGAGATACATCATTTTTAGATGACGACTCTATAACGAATATTATGGATTAAGAATACTGATCAGCGATACGGATTTGATATTTTGGAACATCATGATGTCTTGCCGGCATCATTGAAAACTGTTGACCGCTTCTCTCTTGCAGGAAACAAGCCTATGTTTATGTATACTTTTGTCTTTTTGAATTTGGTGCTAATACTGTTATATGGAAATGGAATAGGTCTTTGGATTATGGACGCGGATATTCTCTAATGGACGACGGCTGGATTATGAATGACGGACTAGACGCTTGTAATTAGAAATTTCAGCTAAATCGACACTCAAGGAAATTGAAGTCCCTTTGATCGTGGAATCACACACTCTCTCCACATACGATGAAATCGGTGAACAATGTACACCTGCAGATTTGCCGATTAAGTTCTCTTTCAGGCCTTGTTTGGGTGTAAGTGATCCAACGCCAGGTGGACAGACAAAGACAAGTGTACTAACAAAGCCACAGGTATCAGAGACACGCAATACAGGTATGGAAGGTTATGATGGGCGTGGTCTCGCTCTCACGGGTTGGCACCAGGTAAGTATGTCGGCATTTGTCCCGCCCATTCTTTATTTCCTTCTCTTCATCCTGATTGGCTTAGCTATTAGAGGTTGTAAAACTGCATGCCGGGGATTTGAATTTATTCAGGAGTACATTCAACCAGCAACCGTCGGTGATACATCTTTTTCTCCAGCTCCAGAATTTCAAAACTCTGCGGCTAACTCCACCAGGACTTGTCACCCCAAGGTAATTCTTGCTTCTATAGCTAGTACTATTGCAGCTAAAATTGGCCGTTTACCCAGCACTGTTCTTATAGATACCGGGGCGGGAGTTAGTGTTATTAGAGAAGGATATCGGGTTAAAAATCCTGCGCTATCTAGTCAGCCTTTAGCCCCACCTGATCACGTAAAATTACTTTCAGCAAACGGTACGGCCGTTACTATTATTGGTAAAATTTCACTTCCGGTGGAGATAGGCAAATTACAGATTTACCAACAAGTTTATGTCGCGGAACACCTGACACATGACGTCATACTTGGGACAGATTTCTTAACCACCCATGGGGGTCAACTGAATTTTGACGATGCCACGTTCACTATTAGAGGTTCAGAGTCTGTTACTTTGCAAAAGCAGGTCAACTTGTTACAGGACAGTAAAGTATGTGCCCACATTCAGACAACATTACCGCCCTCTTCTCAGACAATTTTCATGGCACAGGTACACGGAAATATTCCTGACGGTACTACAGGGATGTTTGAGCCAAACAAAATGATTTATACTAAATCAGGGATAGTAGGGGCCCGTTCTCTAGCAACAGTTCGGAATGGGTTAATACCTATACGCATGTTAAATCCATCTGATGATGAGATTCTCTGTCGCCATGGCGCGCCAAACAAGCTTCTGTCAGATAGGGGCACAAACTTCTTGTCTGCCCTAGTGCAGGAGATTTGTAAACTGTTCGATATTACCCGTCTCAGAACTAGTTCATACCACCCACAAACAGACGGTCTAACAGAGCGGTATAACGGTACTCTTGTAAACTGCCTAGCCATGTTTACAAATGCATCACAAAAAGACTGGGATACATATATACCTGCTGTTCTGTTTGCTTACAGAACATCACCTGCCATTGAAAGCACCAATTTGACTCCTTTCCATCTTCTTTATGGAAGGGAAGCTAAATTGCCCATTGATGTCACTCTGCAGGGATCGGGTGACAGTCCACTCACGTTCAGTGAACATCTGGACGAGATAAAAGCAAATTTACAAGTTGCCCAGTCCCTGGCTCGAAACAACCTTGAACGGTCACGTGCTCGCATGAAAGCTCGGTATGACACAAATGCACGGACACCTACGTTTAAGGTCGGCGATCTTGTATGGCTATACAATCCCAAAATTAAGAAGGGTCTAGGAAAGAAATTTCGGAAACCATGGGAGGGTCCTTATCTGATAGAATCGGCATGGAATAATTGCAATTTCAAACTCCGCAGGGTAAATGGAAAAATGCTAGCAGCACCAGTCCATGCTAACCGATTGAAACCTTGTCATCATCCTGATGATCGTTCAGTTGGTCCAGTACCAGGTGCGCCATCCACTTCTCAGGCTGATTCACCCACTGCTCCATTAGATGCTGCTAATGACGTATGGAACGCGGAAAAAGTAGTCGATCAGAAATCGGTTAGGGGGAAAACCTATTACAAAATTAGATGGGTCGGGTTTTCTGCAGATGACGACACATGGGAGCCTGAGGAAAATATAATGGACCCGTCGTTAATTGATGACTTCTTACATCAATCGCATTAAATGTTTGTTATGTCTCTGTGGGCATATTTTAATACTCTTTGATTTATTTACAGACGAAGTTCATGATGCTACTTGCAATGTTGGTTCTTGGCATTTTCCTTGGCGCAGACCCTGTCTTCACGGTGGAAAATATCGTCATGAGGCCAAACTATGGTGTAGTATTTGAACGGTTGGGTAAGATCGCGAATGGCGCCAGTCATTGGATCCATACATATGCTATCCCGTGGATTGAGGTAACGAACAATCCAATCCATATTCCAACTGTGATAGACTTCCTGCGCTGTGTACTGATTTGTCAGATACTATTGTTTTGCTAAATGAGCAACGTTCCCGTAGCATAAGTCAGATCCAATCTAACGTTCTAGCTGTCAAAAACCTGATTCCGTCCCGTTTAGTTGATTCGCGTGGAAAAGGGTTTAGGGTGAAAAGAGGGTTGTTTGACTTTATTGGAGAAATCAGTTCTTCTTTGTTTGGTACGGCGACAGAAAAGCAGGTATCTACTCTCCGTCATCATATAAATGTCATCGAAGGACGCACAAATACAGTGGCACATGAAATCAGTCGAACACAGCAAGAGCTTAGCTCATTTATAAATGCTACCGATGACAGGATAAATAATGCTGTGAAAGGTCTACGGACAAATCATGTGCTCATTCAACAACTAAAATCAGTTATGGATAAACTTATCATTGCTTTCAACGCCCAGAGTAGCGCAACAACTCAGTTAAATCTCAAACTGGCACTCCTTAGCTCATTTGTCAAAAATATGGTCTCCTATCTGAATTCAGTATTTGAATTAGAACGCCATGTGCAGAGTTGGCTGTCTGCAGCTCAAGTTCTCTTAGATTGTTATCTCCCTTTGACTTTCGTACCCCCTTCAAAAATTGAAATCGTTCTGCGAGATGTACAGCTTGTACTCGCGGCTCGTTACCCAGCATTCAAAGTTGCTAGGCTACGTACCGGGTATTACTATCAAATCAGAGACGTTGCTTTCGCACAGACAGATAGATGCCTATATATCTCAATTAAGATTCCACTTGAGGCTAGCTCTACGTTCTTTGACGTATACAATGTAATGGTTCTTCCTGTACCTGTCAATAATTCTAGTCCTCATACAACACGCATAACGGCTCTACCTAAATATTTCGGAATTACAGAAGAAAAGTTATTTTACACTGAATTTGATCATGACTTTTATTCGACATGTTCAGGTAATGAAGTTAAAAGTTGCGCCACTACTCGATCTATGAGAGCCAGTAATACTTTAACCTGTATTGGTGCTATATTTTATGATAGGCCTCATGATATTCTCTCTCTTTGTGATATCCGATATCAGCCAAATGGTCTCTTTGAAGGTGCTATTGATTTAGGCGATGGCACCTACCTTGTTAGTGGAAGTCAAAAATCCTGGACTATGACATGCATTAATGGACTGTTATCTCATTCTATTGACGGTTGTGTTTTCTGTCTGTTGCAAGTCCCATGCGGATGTGGCGTGACAGCCATGACTTTTCAAATTCCGTATAGATTGAGTGGGTGTCAACGCAATCTTACTAAACCCACGTACCTTCATCCTATAAATCTCCCCGTTGTTCAGGGATTGTACCCCGATAACAAGCTTGCAAATATCCGAGGCAGTGTTACTTTTCCTAACATACCTCATATTATAGTACCTGATTTCAAGCTTGTTAGTCAAAATTGGTCTTCTGTTATGACGGCGGAAACAAAGTTTTCGACCGATTTCAAGAAATTAGCTGCTAAATCCTCCCGTGAGGCCATTCTGTATGCCTCCCAAGCTGATGCTATGTCAGCTGCTTCCAAAGATGATTTCTCCGCAACATCCTGGATGGATGATCATTCGGCTGTTCTGATTTATGTATCTATAGGTTGCAATATCTTTTGCATTTGCTTATGTTTGTATATGTTTTGCAAACAGCGCAACGCATTAGGTCTTATTCCAGTGTCTACGCAGCTGCCATTATCTCATGCTTATCCTGATGTTGCTAGTCATACATTACCACCCTTTAACCTGGAATCCTCCACATCTTCTTCTGGTCAGTCATTTCCGTTTGCATACGACTGTGTTTTTATGCCAAGCGGTTTACTATATTTCTTCTCTGTTCTTATCGTTTTTGTTGCTCTCGGATCTGCTATATGTAGTCTATGGCGTCTGGTGAAACATATTCATTCTTTTGTCCGCCAGTCTCTTCCTTCTTCGGCGTGCAGCTCTGTTCTAGTGCTGCGCATAGCAAATGATTACCAGTGCGCACTCCTACCCATCACACCATTGAATGTTTGTCCCCAGAATCTGCGTTTGACTCACCGACCCGATAATATTCGGATTTACATTCGTTTTAATTGGATGAAGCCACATGCCTTATTAGAGTGGGGTGAATCTGTTGTGTTAGTTGATTGGACCAATTACCGCACTCACCTTTTACCTAACGTTGCTAAAGTACCCATCAGTCAGTATTGGTTGGTCAAACGTATTCTGAATACACCGTATAGCGCCACGTTGGTTGCCCAGCACAAAGATCTTATTCATGCTGTGATCGTTTGCCCCGAACCATCTGCTCCTATGGAGTAATCACCCGTGGTTTGCTTGACAAATGAAATGCCTAGCGCGCATTTCTATTTAGTCGTTCTGTGAAGTATTTGATATTTAGACGTTGTTTATGTATATTTTTTTGATTTTTGCTATTGTATAATCGTGTATTCAAGTTTTCTTCGAGTTTCTCGTTTCAGGTCTTGCGGAAGTGGTTTCTTGTCTCCTGTGATGTTGGTTGAAGTATCGCAACTAATATGCACTCTTGGTTAACTGGTTGTCATGTTCTCTGGTAAAATGTATTGTTATCTGAGTTAATGGAATATGGGTTTATTAAGGTAGCGTTTCCTGTTGGTATAAAAGTGTCTGCTTCCAGTCATGCTCGAAATTGCCGCATCGGTGTATATATATATATTATAAGGACTTAGTCTGGGTGCCCCATTGAGGCCCGACAAAAAGTTCCTTCTTGTGACGTGTTTTGTTTAAGGAACAGTATTTATGAAGGTTTCCTTCGGGGACCTTTTTCTTTATCATTATTAGGTGAGCGTCTATATGGCGGCATTTCCTATTTTGATATTTCTTGTATTGATGAGCTCGTTTTGTGTTTATTGTTTTAGTGTATCGAGATCCCGTTTCCATTGGTTCTTCTGTCGACGGTGGAGCCAGCCGGAAACCGGGGGGCTGTTGAGGCTACGACATGTACCATACAGATGATAGAGGGGATAATACGCTACCAGAACCATATTCCAGATGACCTAGTTGTATACACGCCATACAGACGGACGAGGACCACTAAATGCCGATGACAAGATGAAAAGATGTTCGCGTTCGCGTCACATTATGAACTTTTCTCTGATAT